>JACEIK010001817.1:75789-90644 GCA_018107945.1 Datura stramonium | reverse complement strand
AACACTAGGGTTGTCTAGTGTATTGAGTGATCGTCCGCCATCCCTTTAGCCTTATCAGTGATTGTCAGTCTTAGTCGACTTAACAGTTATCATGTAGGACACCCAGCAAGCCATCCCATTCGTCCGAGTCAGATAAACCCATAGGTAACCCAAGGAGGGGTCCACATCAGTAGTCAGTGACGGGCCAGCACCATAGTCGATTCTTGTAAGGCATTCAGATACAGAGTGCCAGGAGAGGGCCAGTCTATATAAAATGGCCTATAAGATTGAGAATTGCCCAGAACAGTAATATAGATCCGAGTGGATTCAGACAAGGCCTAAGGATTCAGTAAGTACTCCGCTAGTACAATGTTAATCGCAAGTTAAGGAGATCGGTAAGCTCCCTATGGAGGACCAGGGACCGATCGCATAGAAGCAAGTTCGACCAAGCCCAGCCCTATAGTTGTTTAATTATAAGAATAAAGTAGTTAGCTATCCATAAACCCACAGTTATTAATGACTTATAGATGTCCGAGTAGTACATTCAGAGTATTGTTAGTCCACTTCAGACCTCGCTCTACTCAGCCTAGACTATTAGAGATCATGATCACTATCAGGATCCTTTGACCAAATACGGGCACATGGCGTGCCTGTAAACATCTATACAGGTTATCCCAGAAGTGAGTAGAATTAGCGTTAGGCCCATAAGGCCAGACACGCTCTCTTTATACAGATAGATTGATGTGTCAGTATAGCACCCGGGTTGGGGTTGCCCTCAGTTAGAAGCCTTCCATGACCATCACAGGGTTAATAGTTGTGTCGGCTCACCCGCCAGGGGCGAGGATATGTCACTTCACTAAGCCTCATGCCGTCCGCGATGGACGAAGATGGGGATCAGATCCTCATATTGTCGTGGTTGGCCTTATACACACCCCCGCCGAGCGCTTATGCCCGGGGTGTAGATGTCAGGAGTCCTCCATACTCAGACGTAGCTACAGTTCAGGGGCCAAGCGGGCCCAGTTGTAGACCCAGAGGACCGGTAGGTTAGCTACAGTACTTGTAGAGTTGTAGACACCTGAGTAGGGGTATATAGATTGAGGTGTACTCACTAGGGCTAATGGGGGCCCAGGTGGGTTATTCTGTGCTGATTGTACCTCCTGGCTTATGGGAGCCAGGTGGGGTTTTTGTATGAATTCTTGTCTGCTATCTGTAGTGTGTATAAATGTGTAAGTATGCAGTCTTAGCTTATGTACATGTAGTGTCAGTTAGATGCAGATCACGAATTAGCAGGCGTACTGGTTAATCTTTCAGCTCTTCTTTTTATTTACTTCTAGTCCTATTCAGCTTATCTATTGCCTTACATACTTGGTACATATTGTACTGACACCCTTCCGGGGGCGCTACATTACTTTATTGCAGGTACAGATAGATGAAGAGCAGGTCCCTCGTAGTTTCAGTCAGCCGTACAGAACCGTCAGCTTCCTTTTTCCAGGGCTAGTGTGATAGAGGTTTATTCCTTTTGTTTGTACAGTATGGGTAGGTTGGGGCCCTGTCCCGACCATCTTATAATTCCTAGAGGCTTACAGATTGTGTTACTTCCCTGTGGTTAGATGATATCATCCGTGTGGGGCCCATATGTGTTTTAGATGATGTGTGTTGGCCGTGTGGGGCCATGTTTAGCTGTTGATTGGCGGCCTTGTCGGCCCGCATAGAACTCCCTATGATTGTTTGTCTCTGGTCAGCTGTTTATTTTCATAGGGGCTATAGGCCTTGTCGGCCGGGAGTTGTAGTTACTGCCGCTATATAGCCCGTTGTTTTCTTGATTCCAGAGTTAGAATTAGCCCTGCACCATAGGTGCTTAGGCTCACTCAGCTCAACAGTTCAGGTCATAGTAGGACACCAGGTGCCAGTCATGCCTCCCAAGGTGGGGTGTGACAAACTCTCTCGTTCGATTTCAATTTACAAGCCACAAATAATATTTGATAGTTGACCAGAAAATTAAATAATTAAGACCAAGAAAAAATAAGCAATTCAATAAATAGAAAATTCTCGAATAAGTATACAACTTTCAAAATCAACCGTCATGTCTAAACTATAACCCCAGAATTAAAGTGCTAGCCACTTATAACTCGATTATAATATAATGAATTCATGAGTAGCAAAAAGACTACCAATATGAAAAACTACACAAAGTGCTTGAGTTCTCCCACTCTTCTCTATTCTAGACTACAATCCTTCTCAAAACCGCGTGTTTACAATACATATAGGATTCTACAATCGTTTTGAAAAGAAATACCCTTAATTAAACGAGTGCATAGAACTGAGTCCAACAATGCACTACTGCATTGTTGGCCACTTTGTGAGGTGCGACGTGGTAGGCTTAATTATTAATAGACTTCCATTTTCTCATGCAGTCCATCCACCATTTTCACTATCATGGCACTGGCGCTACACAGAGTGCGACTCGTCAGTGCCTTTTTAGCTTTGTATCTTGGCTTTTAGTGGACCTGCTTCCAACACTTGGTTTTGCACCTCATGTGAACATCAGGTTAGCGTAAGTGGCTTCTACTCAAACTTTGAAGCTCTCATGTATTCATCTTTTCTCTTTATTTTTATTTGTACACCAAATACAACGAAAGTAAGCACAATCCTTGTTTTTATCATTCAAAGTACGACTAAACAACCAAATGTGAGGCAAAAGGAAGGGTAAATGTATAACATTTTAGCCTCACATCAAGATCCATTCAAGTTGTGACATTCTTGGGGTACTCTTGTTTCCTACATGATTTCAGTCTCTTAAAAATATTTAGAATACATCTTCATGAATATTAGATATTGTATAGGGGTAAAAAGAACTGCAAAGACACATTGCACAGCAGTGAGCCCCAAGCAGGGCATCGAGACCTCGAGACCTCGATCGGGTAATCCTGAAATAACAGTGCTCACCGAGATGATAGCGGGGAGGATTTTGTCTTGCACCCGATAAGGATCAACGATACATTGCCTCGGTGATGTGGCATGAAGGAAAATATTATCAGGATGCTTAGATGAATGAACAAGCTCGTACAGATCAAAATAATACAAAAAAATTTTTTGGCACCTCCCAAACGGTCTGGACATGTGGTACAAGGACACTGGGTATAGTACTTTAGGGATCTTGGGGCTATCCCTTATTGTCTAAGACCTAAACCATGTAACCAATAAATAGTATCAATTGTTATAAGGTTATTACTTTATTTTGCTATTCTAACAGATCAGATAAAATAAAAATGGTTTGAAGAATTAAACTACAAAAACTGGAAATATTAAATTAATTAAAACTAAAATTGTTACAGACTTGTTTGTACTTCAAATGAAGATGACAATCTAGGGAATTGGCACTTTTGTATCAGGTTGAGTTCTCAAGACGTTATTACACTAGATTGATTCCTCCTTAGGTTGCTAGTTGTAAGTTACTATCCCATTTCTTACCACTCTCCTAAGCATCCAAGAACTATCTCATGAACCTAATGCCTATATCCCTATGGCCACAGGAGAAACATGAAACGATGGTTATGCCTACTTGTATTTCAACTTAACAGGGTTGAAAGGTATATCTCTATCCTCAACAACAACTTCTAACCTTCAACCAATGGACCAAAGGATCTTCGAATTCTTGTTTTATATTTACTTTTAACCCTTTCAATTCCCTTTTCCATGTTCAACCAAAAGACAATAGATTTACTTACAAGTTGATCAGGCTGGTGATAAGCAATTATAACAAGTAAATACAAACAACCTTTATGAAAGAATCAAAATTAGAAATCAACAGTCTTTCAAACTTCAACCATCAACTATGGACAAAACCCTAGAATGGGCTTTTATCCACTCATAGACAAGCAGAAAAACAAAGATAACATTATCATTCTCAGTAAAACATGAAATAAAAGAAGAAACCTAAGTAGAATTCTCTCCTCCAAAGGCTGCGTTTACAACCTTCAAAAGTATGAACGATATAATAATCGATATGCTAAAAATTCCTAGATGTTATATATAGGTGAGCCTTCAAATGACTCTTTTTTGTCAAGTAATTGACTTAAAAATCAGCAAAATCCCATCTAGGAGGGTCTGGCGCACCACCTCATGTATAGCACCAAGGAGTTAGTCAAATTTCCTCTGAAGAATAACTTTGAGCGCCCCACTCTCACCATAACACCAAGGACCTAGCCGAATTTCTGCACTTCTAACACCTATGGTACCCCACTCTCACCATAGCACCAGAGTGTTTGTCAAATTTGTGAGCTTCAAGACCCTTCTGGCACCTCATCCTCACCATAGCACTCGAATGTTAGGAAAATTTCCTAAGTCTAGAATGTTTCTGGGGCTCCATGCCATCCATCTCAGCAAGGTGTTAGTCAAATTCTCATCTCTGAAGCTAAGGTACCTGGCGCCCCAAGCCATCCATAACACTAACTTTGGTGCATTTTCTCTTAAACACAAGTGTTGGGCGTGCCAGGCCAGCCATAGCCTCACGCAGACTTTCGTAAACTCTTCTTTTTCACACCTTGAGTCATTTTTGGGTCCTTTTTCCCTAGTTACCTAATCAAAACATCTAGAAACATTCATTAGCTCACAAGTGATGAGTTGGTAATTTATCAGCTCATTAGCCTTTTAAACATGAGCTTTTTCTTAGTTTCCAAATCATTTAAGAGGGTTTTATGCTCTTTCTCTTTAGTTTTGCAGGCATTTAATTTTTGGAGAGAAAGAAAGAACTTGGGAAAAAGCATAGTATTTGAGAAGTGGATTAAAGCTTGACCGGATGGGACCAGCGCTCCACCGAATAGAGCCGATAAAACACCGGCTGGAACACAGAAGCTACTTGACCAGAGTGGAATGAGCACTGCCTGAATGTGGGTCAGCACCTATGAACTGCCGGTGCCATTGCTGGTTGGACCCAGGATTTATTGCCCATGCACCTATGAACGTCGTTGACTCGCAAGTGGCACCGCCTGTAGGAAGGGCAAAATCAATCAGCACAGAAATTTAGGAGCATTTTGACCTATTTCCATACATTCTTTTGAAAAGTACTAGGGAGACTTTACTAGATTTATAGAGAGTAAGAAAGCAGAGAACAGTGAATAGCTTTTTGTTCATCTTCTTCTTCTTCTTGAAGGTACAAAAACCTCTATTGAAAAGCATTTGTGAGCTTAAATTTAGCTGTTGATGATGAATGTGATGATGTTGATTGTTAATATAATTGTGTATTTTTAATTAATGGGTAGCTATATCTCCTTTCTAGGGTTGTGTGCATAAATTTGGGTTAAATTGAATTGGGTATTGCTTGAATAATCTTTTAGTTACTCATTTATTATAAATCTATTATTTACTCCAATTTATAGTGGATATACCCATAGTTGCAAATGTGGGTGTTGATTACTTATTTGATTTTTGCTTGAAAAAGAGAAATTGAATATGGATGAGAAAGCAATGGTGGGTAATTAGGTGTTGGTTATGTGGAGTTAGGCTAGAAATAGCTAAAACTCATGGCCATGAACCTATGAGATATTTGAGGCTAGAAATAGCTCAAATCTTACCCAAGTCTTAATGGATTTGTTGTTTGGGACCTCGGGGTTTGAGAAAATTTGAGGCAAAGGACACCGCCATGGTTGAAAAACATCGAGTGTCACCTTGTCCATGACTATTTATAATTATGGGTAATTAATTGATTGCCTAATTAGTTCCAATCCAATTGATATCCCGTTCAAAATCATACCCCTAGCTCTTGCTCTTGTATTTCAAGTTGGTTATCGTGTTGATTAATCAATAGTTGATTGCATTTTAGTTGTGATATTGCAAACCCCCAAATTTTACTTTCTTGTTTTCAATACCATGATGCTCTTTAGTTTGACTTGACTGACAACTTCCATGCATCTAAGTGCATTCTCTGTGGGATTCGACCTCGACACTCATCGGGTATATTTGCTTTTCCAATGATCATTTACACTCTCTCTTTACAAGGAGGGAATTTAGACATTATCAACAAGACACATGAAAACATGAACTCATACATTTCATAGGGATTATGAACTCAAACCAAGGCAAAATATGGGTAAAAACATGGCAAATGGGCATAAGAATATGTCTGACATCATCACCCCACACTTAAATCATTGTTCGTCCTTAAACAATCCTCAACTCCATGCACAAACTCATATGTTCTCATCACTTATCACCTCTATCAATTCACACTCAAACAACTAGCATAGATCATTCGAATAAGTGGTTCATCAACTCAAGAAATTCACATTAAGCACATGTAGAGTTATTCATATTCAGACTAGATAACTTTTATAACTGACTCACTTTCCAAAATAGGGCCAACATGATTAAATAAAAAACATGCAACATATAGTACACCAAGTTAGAATCTTATGCCCCTCACTTTTAGTGATGCTCCTCTCTCAAGTTATCAATGCAAAGCATGGAACATGATAAGTAAGACACACTCACACTCAGAAAAGATGTATCATACATATGCAACATACCATAAGCTTGCCCTTCATGTACACATAGACTACTTAGTTATTTCAAGAGATTAAGATCACAATGACGTTTTCTTAGTTGTAATGTAGGCTAAGGGACGGGTATGAATGATTTTTCCTTGATAGTGATTACCAATCCTAAGCACTTTTAAGACTTTTTTTTTCTTTCAAGTCCACCATACTTTCCTTGTTGTTCACTCTCACTCTACTCACCCTTTTTCTTTTCTTTTCATGCCCTTTTTGTCACTACTTTCCTGCTAGCCTTTGCTTATAGAATTACTAAGAATTTTCACTCTTTCTTTCAATTTCCTAGAAGCAAGCAAACAACACATTTTGTGGGCACCCCTACTTCCTATTTTCTTTTCTCACTGTCCACACTATTTCTTTATTTTCGTTCCCTTGTCATTCATGCATTGGTGGACCTTCACTATCAAGCCTCAAAGTGCCTAAGACTACTTTAGATTAACAATTCTGGAGTTCACACAATAAAAAGGAAATTATCTACTATTGTGGCTAAGAAAAGAATAAGGCTTAAAGCTCAAGAGGGTTAAATAGAGAAAATTTTCAGGAAGCTAAAACAAACATGGGAAATCATTGCTTTTTCAAAGAAACGCCTTGATCATATCTTAACTCTTTAACAACTAGCCATCCAACATATACTAAGAAAAGTTCTAAATGCTACATTATGTACAAAATAAAATAATTAATCTCACCTCACATGGAATTAAGACTCTAATTAGCTTCCTATAGTTGCAAGTTCATACAATCACATTGAATGATATTTTTCATTATTAAGCCCTACAAGTATATTGAGTCAAGTTAAAGAACTTTGTGTGTCTCTCATGGAATTCTCACTTAAGATAACCACTTCATTGCCTCAAGCTTAGCGTCTAAATGAAATGTCACAGAGAACACAAGTAACTTATGTCTGACTCCAACAAAATAAAAAAATAGCGTGACTAAATTCTCTTAAGACGGTCGTCATCTATCTACCATAGGGAAGGGTCACTACTCTACGACGATAATGACTCCTAAGAAATGAAAAATTTACCCAATTTAGAAGGTCTCTGCTTAGAAAAAGAATCAAGGCCATAAGAAAAACCGAAGGGTCGGTAAGTGATGAGTTGGAAATTTACCAACTCATTAGGCTCCTAATCATGAATTTTTGCTTAGTTTTTGAGTCATTTATGTGGATTTTATGCCCTTTCTCTTGAATTCTTTGTAGGTACCACACGTGAGTAAAGAAAGCATAAAATCGAGCAAAAAACATAGAATTTGAGAAGAAATTTGATGAGTTAGCATATGAGGGAGAAGAACCAAAGATAATGGAAGATTTAAGCTCAAAAAGAGGTGCAAGGATGTGCTTTGAATCAGCTAAACACGGATATGGAAGGGCGAAACACCGAAGCTACTGCCCAGACCGGCTAAACAACCAGCCCTTCATGGAATGGAACCAGCTAAATGCCCCTGAACTGCCGATTCACCCCTGCCAGACAACTATTTTCAACCGGCCACAGTTTGGCTCTCCATGAATTGCCACCGGCGAAACACTGGTTCCTCGCCGGAGAGGCTGCCTAATGAAGGGTAAAAGGGTCCAAAAAGGTCTCCAAAGAATCTAGAATCTTCAAGGGCATTTGGAAAAAGTTGTACACAAGAAAGTACAGATATATAACCTCCATTTTACACCAACCAAAGGGGGGAATTCATTCATCAATTCAATCATCTAGAATTCATCTTCTTTATAGAATTTTTAGTAGAATCTTTTCTCCAGAGATTTGTAGAGTTAGGTAGTACTTTTATTCTTCTTTTTCTTCAACCCATTTTTGGGGAATTCCACCATTGTTGTAAGAGCTTGTGAAGCTAATGCAATGAATTTGAGGGGAATCCTCTTGGTATCTTCTCTCTATCTTTAAGTATGCTTTACTAATTTTCTAGTTATAAGTATATTCATGGTGGGTTTGTTAATTTGATTAGGATTTTGATAAATTGCTCTTGGATTCTTATTGAATTATAGATGGGTATTGCTAGATTCATCTTCATATTGTTCAACTAAGTGTAAATCTATTAGATTCTCTTCAATCTATTAATGAAGATCCATTGATTATGATATGGGTCTATTATTGTTGCTTGATTATTGCTTGAGAGAGAATAATTAAGTTCGGAAGAAAACATAGTAGTGGGCATGGATAAGAGATTGTGAAATTAGGCTACAAATAGCTAAAATTGCTTTCTCATTCCTTATTGGCAACTAATAGCTAGGAATAGTACAATTGCTACTCCAAATCAAATCTGGTTGAGCTAAGTTGTGTCTAGAGTTTTGATAAAACTCTAGCAAGAGGTAGTCAATAGGCTGAGAAGCTGAGATTACCGACTTCCCGAGATTATTTACACTTGTTAAACTTGTTAGAGAATATAAGGCTAGTCAATTCCCGATTTAATTGTGATCCCATCTATAGAATGCCCCTAGCCTCTCACTTGTGATTGCTTCAATTGGAATTCCCCCCAATTAGTCTTAGTTTAGAATTAGATAGTTATTTTCTCTGTTAATTCCCCTCCAATTTTACTCTTCAAATGTTGAACAATTATGAGCTCTTGTTTGAATTAGTTCATAACTCTTGAATTATCGACTCAATTCTTTATGAGATTCGACATCCGTCTGGAATATTTGATTTTGATACGACCATCTACGCTCTTTCATAAAAGAGGAGTGTAGTTTGGACGTTATCAAAAATGGCGCCATTGCAGATAAATTGAGTTGTGATAAGCCATTAAGTTATTTATTGATTCGAACTAGTTTTGCATTTTTGTTTTTACATTTTGTTTTGCTTTTATTTTTGTTTTTGTTTTTGTTTGTTTTTGTTTGTTTTTATTTGAATGATGGGATCATGGAATGAAAGGAGGTTTGTTGGTGGCAACCCTTATTATGATGACCCATGTCCTTATTGTGGAGGACCACACTATTGGCAAGATTGCAAATATTCCCCTAGAAGGAAGATGTGTGCACCTTCTCCTTCCCATGCTTGGTATAGATGCACATTATGTGGTAGTCATGGGATACATTGGGATGGATGCCCAAATGGGGTCACTTTACGCTATAGTGGCTATGAAAGAAGTTGTTCTCCTATGTTTGAAGGGAATGAAACCAGGGCAAGAGAAATACATGTGAGCACATAGAAACCATGCTTCAAGCCTTTTTGGAGCGGGAGTCGAATGCGGAAAAGAACGTCAACACCTCCATGCCCATGGAATCATTTACTCCTCAAGAAGAGAGCAGTAAATCTCTAAAAGAAAAAGCGGAGGGGACATTGAGGAGAATAACAAGAAGCAGTGAACATTGGGGCATAGTTCAACTTGAATCATGGGAGGAAGCTCAAAATGATGATGAAGAAGGAGTCAAGGTGAATGTTGAAGAATTCATAGAGGTATGCCAACCAACCAACATTGTAAAAATGCAAGATGCTGAGGTTGAAGTAGTGACTCTAGAGTCTTCAAATGACATCCAACAAATCACACTCAAGGACTCTAGTGCACTTGAAAAGGAGGATGTCAATAAAGAAGCATGATTGAAAGGGGAGCGACTTAGACTTCGCTCTTATCATTTTTCAACATTTAAATTAGTTGACAAAATGGAGACTGAGGAGACCAAGTAAATGGAGGAAGTTGAGGAGGAAGATCAAGGTGGATTCATCTTAGAGTATGTCATTCCAACAAGGACAAAACACCTCCCTCCTTTAAGGGTGTTATACCCCGGAAGTTCAAAGATCGGGCCTAGGAGTTGAAACGGGAAAATTGTGAAATTTTGTTGCAGGCACAGGACAAGTCGTTGGACGACTCGTGAGGAGACCCCATGAGTCGGTAGGTGACTCATGGGGAGGCCTAGGAAAAATGAAGGATTGAGGTCCCCACGAGTGAGGGAACGACTCGTGGTCAGCCACCACGAGTCATCATGTTAATCGTGAGGTAGAGTTGGAAATTTTATAGGAGGAGTGTCTAGTGTACCTAATAGATGGGAACCCACGAGTCGTGGTCAGTCCTAATGACTCGTGAGGTAAGTCGTGATCAAGCAAGGTGGATTTTCATTAATGTTAAGGTAGTGTACATGACGGTAGGTGACCACGACTCGTGGTCACTGGGGACGAGTCGATAAGTCCCCTGTTACGAGCCCTAGCAGTTCAATTAACCAGTGCACTTGATGGGAAACTCGACGAGTTGTTTTCCATCCTAACGAATTGTCAGGTCACCCGTTAGGGTCACCTGGCAGTGTTTTCCTGGGAATTCAGTAAGGGTCTTTTCATAATTCCTAAGTTCCTAATACCTATACTACGCCATTTAAATCTCGTTTTAGTGGGTTTTTAGCAGGGGAAAAGCTATCCTAAGCCATTATTCTCATGCATGACAGTTTGAAGGTTTGAAGATGAGGTTCAAGGTGAAATAATCAAGGTTTCCAATTGGAATCTCGGCTGTGCAATTATAGAGTGTTAGAATTCACCATTCCCCAGGTATGTAAGTCTATGAGTGGGTGTTTTATTCCACACCCATGCCCAATCCCTATCAAAATGTGATAAACTATCTATGATCAAGTATGGGGTTTTACTCAATCACATGATTCTTCAATCTCTATACATGGGTATGATTGGGTTGTATTTATATTGATGATTTATGAAGCTTGGGCGGATTCTAAATTGTTTTCCCCTTATAAAAATTATTTTCTAAAATTTGAATCTAAAACGCCTACGAGTGGAGAGTTCATAAGAGAGGTGATTTATGGTAAATGTTTGATGATGATGATGAAAAGAATATTTCCAAAACTACCCATGATTATGTTGATGTTTTAAAATGATTAGATCCCAGTATGATAATGCTTTGGGTTATGCCCACATGTTGATCTAAAGTGATGATTTTTTAAAATAAGCTTACTACATTGTTTGAAGTGAATTTCCCCAATTTTTATTATAGATTCTAGCTTGTGGTATGTTGAGTAAATATTTCTACATGTAGCTTACCACATGATTTGGAGTATATGCTCCCGCCTACACGTACCTTACCACATGATTTGGACATATGCTCAGAAATTGTCCCGCTGTGAGACAGGATCATATTGGGGGCCAAAGCCCAGCTTATAGTTCAGCAGCCCCACCCCCATGCACAACACATCAGGGGGCATCCACTAGTACAGTTGGCGGTCAGCGCCAAATTAGATTCTATGCCTTAGCCACCCGCTAGGAGCAGGAGGCTTCACCAGATGTAGTCACCGGTATGTTAAGAGTTTTTCATGTTGATGTATATTCTTTGGTTAGATTCGGGGGATACTTTGTCATTTGTGACACCATATATAGCCAGTAGCTTCAGAGTAAGTCCCGATATCTTGTCCGAGCCCTTCTTAGTTTCTACCCCAGTAGGTGACTCAGTTATAGCTAGACGGGTGTATAGAGATTGCCCGATCTCAACATGGATTGGCTATTTGCATGTTATGCTTCAGTAAATTGTAGAACCCGGTCAGTAGAGTTCAAATTTCCGGGTGAGCCAGTCTTAGAATGGAAGGGTAGTTCAACTGTGCCTGTAGGACGATTTATTTCCTACCTTAAGGCCAAGAAGATGATTTCTAAGGGTTGTTTGTACCATCTAGTTAGGGTTAAGGACGTGGAGTCTAAAACCCCGACTATCCAGTCAGTACCAGTAGTATGTGAGTATCTAGAGGTTTTTCCTGATGATTTGCCAGGTGTCCCTCCTGAATGGGAGATTGATTTCGGTATAGATCTCCTTCCCGACATGCAACCTATATCTATTCTGCCTTACCGAATGGCTCCAGCCGAGCTAAAAGAGTTGAAGGATAAGCTAAAGGACCTACTAGATAAGGGCTTTATTAGGCCGAGTAAGTCCCCATGGGGTGCACCAGTGTTATTTATCCGGAAAAAGGATGGTTTGCTTCGGATGTGCATTGATTATCGGCAGTTGAACAAGGTCACCATCAAGAATAGGTACCCCTTACCCATGATCGGTGATTTGTTTGACCAGCTTAAGGGTACCAAGTGTTTCTCTAAGATCGATCTAAGCTTCGGGTATCACCAGCTCAGGGTTCGGGAGAGTGACATCCTGAAGACCGCTTGCAAGACTCGGTATGGTCACTATGAATTTGTTGTTATGTCTTTTGGACTAACCAATGCCCCTGCAGCTTTTATGGATCTAATGAACAAGGTGTTCAAGGAATATCTGGACATGTTCGTGATTTTGTTCATTGATGACATCCTTATATACTCTCGGAGCAAGGAGGAGCATGCCGCTCACTTGAGAATAGTGTTTTAGACCCTCAAGGATCTTCAGTTGTATGCAAAGTTCAGCAAATGTGAGTTTTGGTTGGACTCGGTGGCATTTCTGGGCCATGTGGTATCAGGTGAGGGAATAAAATTAGATTATCAGAAGATCGAGGTGGTAAAGAACTGGCCCAGACTGGTGAACCCATCAGATATCAGGAGCTTTTTGGGCTTAGCGAGTTACTATCGGAGATTTGTGGAGGGTTTTTCATCTATTGCCGCACCATTGACCAAGTTTACTCAGAAGAAGGTGAAGTTTCAATGGTCGGAGGCTTGTGAGAAAGGCTTTCAAGAGTTGAAGACCCGACTCTCTTTAGCACCAGTGTTGACCCTACCTGAGGGTACCGAAGGTTTTGTGGTGTATTGTGATGCTTCGCGAGTTGGACTCAGGTGTGTGTTGATGCAGCATGTGAAAGTGATAGCTTATGCCTCGAGACAGTTGAAGGTTCATGAAAAGAATTACCCGACCCATGATCTAGAGTTGGCCGTGGTGGTGTTTGTGTTGAAGATATGGCGGCATTATTTGTATGGGGTCCACGTAAATGTATTCAGGGATTACAAGAGCTTGCAATATGTGTTTACACAGAAAGACCTCAATCTTCGGCAAAGGAGATGGTTGGAGCTACTTAAGGACTATGATATGAGTGTTCTTTACCACCCGGGTAAGGCTAATGTGGTAGCGGACGCACTTAGTAGACTCTCTATGGAGAGTGTGTCCCACGTGGATGAGGGAAAGAAAGAGTTGGTGAAGTATGTCCATCGATTTTCGAGGTTGGGAGTTAGATTGGTCGACTCAACCGATGGCGGCGTTGTTGTGCAAAACGGATCAGAATCATCCTTGGTGATAGATGTGAAGGCAAGGCAAGATGAGGATCCAATTTTAGTAAAATAGAAGGAAGTTGTTTGAAGTAAAAAGGTGGAGGTCTTCTCCCAAGGGGGAGATGGTGTAATACCCTGGGAGGGCCTAAGAATAGACCCGGGAGTTGAATTTGAAAAGTGCATAAAACTAGCAAAATATCACAGAATGGACCACATAACTACTCGTGGCATCAAACCACGAGTCATATGTATGCTGTCATTGGTTAGGGGAAAGGATGTGGCAGTGGAGATAACGAGAGGTATGAAGACCCAATGTGGGATACAACGGGCCTTCCTTTGCGGTAATGGTTAGGGCCAGGCTGGGCAGCAATGTAAACAACGGGAGACCCAATTACCCGTTAGGTGAAGCCACGGGTCATTGGTTGTGGTCGTTGTTGGAGGGTAAGAATTTCTGGTGTGGGTGACGGGTTGAGACCACGACTCGTTGGACGGAACCACGAGTCGTGGTGAGGCGCGTGGTAAGGGGGTTCAGTTTTTGTGATGAGCAAGAAATAGACGGTATAATGAGTTGTGGGTTGAAGGCACGGGTCGTCCTGTCCACCCGTTGTTTGGATCCGAGACTAGGTCATTTGGCAGCCCATTCAATGAGGGACACGAAGGGTCATTGGTGGTTCCCACGACCCGTTGGTACCACTGGTAGGTTCCATCTGGCCAGTTTACAGGGCAGGTTCATTAAGGGTATTTTTCACTTTTTCATGATATAAAGCCCTAAACTACATCGTTTTGGATATTTTTTTGAGTGTGATAAGATGAGTTAAGTCCTTTATGCATGTCCATTCTCATGCAAGAACTTTAGAGAGATTTTTGAGAGATTCAAGGTCTTCTTCCTCAAGTTTCCACCAATTTATTTGTAGGTTTTCAAGGAACTTCAAATCAATCCATTTACAGGTATGTAGGGTTTTATAAATTCTTCCGCACGCATGCCCAAATCTCAATTTAAATCATGAATCCTCCTATTCAAGTCTATGGGGTTTTACTCAAATGCATGAAATTTTGATTTCTCTTTATGGGTACGATTTAATTGAGTTACAATTCTTGAATTATGAATGATGGGTAGGTTTTATTATTATTCTCTTTAAAATCACGTTTCAAGCTTTTAAACCCAAAATGCCCATTTGATGAAAGTTCATGAAAGTTATGATTTATGATGACTACTCTATATTTT
>JACEIK010001817.1:56650-68491 GCA_018107945.1 Datura stramonium | reverse complement strand
ATTATTCTCTTTAAAATCACGTTTCAAGCTTTTAAACCCAAAATGCCCATTTGATGAAAGTTCATGAAAGTTATGATTTATGATGACTACTCTATATTTTGAATTTATTGATGATGAAAATGCATGAATTCAAGTTACCCATGTTTATAGAATATTTGCAAAGAATTGAATATGATGAAGTATTGGGCAATGCCCACATGTTAAAGAATGATTTATGATTTTATGAAGTGAATTACATGATTTATCAATTTATGATGTTGGCCGAAGAAAAGGACCTTGATTCTTGGCTAAGAATGTTTTAAAGAGGATAAATGATGATAAATTTTATATTTTAGCCAATGAATCTTAATGCATGATGTTATTGATTTATGTATGAGCCTGTATGAATATTTTTGGGAGCCGTGTCTAGCACCGAGCAGCCCGGCGTTCAACGGACTACACCGATGTATCATAACCATGTGCCACAGTGGTTTTGTAAATGATATGATGTATTGATAATGATCTCCTCAAATGTGATATCACTCCTTATGCACGACTCTCGCCTAGCAAGCCAGGGTCGGCTCTGCCCACTTGAGAGAGACAGTGGGGCATCATAAAAGGTTCGACCATGATGGTGTCGGTTATTAAAAGTCCTCCCATTGTTCCGCATGTTTTATACATTTTTATGTTTATGTTATTGACTCAAGTGATGTTTTGATAAAGTTTATTTACGATCATGATTATGAACGTTTTATGAAGGATTTGGAAGCCTTGAGCCTTATGTTTCTTATGAAGTTTATGATACAAGCATGATGTCCTCCTCTTTTGTTACTTATGATTTTTATTTTACTTTTAAATGTCCATTTTACTTACCTTTCATACTCAGTACATTCCACGTACTGACCGCATACTTCCTATGCCGTATCTTTTTATGATACAGGGTCCAGATCTTAGGCTCAACCTCATCCTTAGTCCATCTCAGCCTACGTTTTCAGCTTATTGGTGAGTCCTCATGTTCCAAGGGTCCTTTGATAAACTTTCATGTCGTTTATCTTTAGTTTTGGTCGGTTAGTTGATGATGTTGTCTCATCAACCCATCTTATGTATTAGAGGCATTCAGACAAGTATGTAGTGGTCCGCTGTGTATACGCCTAGTATTTCTTGATGTTATGCTATAATTATGTTTTTCATATGTTTTATGATTATCATTTCGCTTATTTGAATAAGATTAGTTATTTTCATGTGCCATGGGTTGGCTTGGGGTCTCTCGGGGTCCCTTGTCCCGTGTCTATGATCCGGTGTATGTTCGGGTCGTGACAAACTTGGTATCAGAGCCATAGGTTTGAAGTGTCCTAGGGTGTTTGAAAGCCGCGTTAAGTAGAATCTTTTTCATTGTTGTGAAGCGCGCCATACCTATGACGAAGAGGCTACTAGACATTTAGGAATATTCCCTTCTTTCATGATCTATGTCGTGCGATGAACGTCCTTTACTCCTCTAATTCATGCTATTCGCATTTGCAGAATCATGCCTCCAGGCTGAGTAAATGCAGGAGGAATGGTAATGGTGATGATCATGAGGGTGCCCATGATGGAGAGCATCAGCCAGCTCCACCCGTTCACGAGGAGCACGTACTAGAGCCAGCCGCCCACTCTGAGTTTAGGGAGGCTATCCAGATGTTGGTGCAGGCCTTGACCTCTCGGGTCAACCAGCAGGCTGTTGCGCAGGTCCCACAGAATGGCAATGCAGCGGCGGCTCAGATTAGAGACTTCTTGAGGATGAACCCTCCTGTGTTCATGGGATCAAAGTTGGATGAGGATCCATACGAGTTTATTGAAAGGATCTTAAAGGTCCCTCAAGTTATGGGGGTGACAAATGGGGAGTGTGTTGACTATGCCTCTTACCAGCCAAAAGAGGTCGCTCATATCTGATACAAGCAATGGAAGGACAGCAGGGCAGCTGGAGCAGACCCTATCAGCTGGGATGACTTCCACATGACCTTTCTCGACAGGTTCTTCCCTCGGGAGATGAGGGAGTTGAAAGTGGTGGAGTTTGTGGATCTCAAGCAGGGAAAAATGATAGTGTTGGAGTATTCGCTTGAGTTCACCCGGTTGTCCAAATACGCCCCAGAGTTAGTGATGGACCAGAGAGCGCGAATGAGCTGGTTTGTTCATGGCGTGGCCGGTTATTTAGACAAGGATTGCAGGATTGCTATGCTCCACCAGGATATGGACTTTCCTTGCATAGTGTTGTATTCCCAGTAGATGGAGGCAGCTCATGCGATGGAGAAGGAGGCACAGGGGGCTCAGAAAGATAGTCGTGGGTTTTCACATCAGAGGTCCAGTAGTGGCTACCGTCCACAGTTTCAGCATAGGTCACTAGCCCCACCACCATCATCAGCTAGTGTTCCATCTAGACCTAGGGGTGATCAAAGGAGCAGGGCTTCAGGGTCAAGGGATCAGAGGGGCACCCATCTAGAATATACCTCTCCAGCCTACGGGAAGTGCGGCTAGAGTCACACCGAAGAGTGCCTGCTCGGCTCAGATAGGTGTGGTAGATCCAGGCAGATGCACCGAGCGTGTCCATATGCTAGACAGGGTGAGGATAAGGGTCATGCACATACCACCAGGACAGCAGCAACTCCATCCCATTTCACTCCGCAGGGAGCATCGACTAGTGGGGGTGGAGGACAGTGCCAAAATCGATTCTATGCCCTTGCCTCGCGTCAGTAGCAGGAGACTTCTCCAGACGTGGTCACTGGTACGTTTCAAGTCTTTCATATTGATGCTTATGCTTTGTTAGATCCATGAGCTACCTTGTTTATTGTGACCCCTTACATTTCTAGTAGTTTTGGAGTTAGTCCTTAAGTTCTTTCCGAACCATTCTCTGTATCTACTCCAGTCGGTGAATCAGTTGTAGCTAGGCGGGGTATATAGAGGTTGCCCCATTACGGTGTTGCATAAGGTTACCTCCGCGGACTTAGTAGAATTGGCCATGACTGATTTTGATATCACTTTAGGTATGGATTGGTTGTTTGCATGTTATTCTTCGATTAATTGTAGGACTCATGCAGTGGAATTTCGATTTCCGTGGGATTCAGTTTTGGAATGGAAGGGTAATTCAGTTGTACCAGCCTATCGGTTTATTTCCTATCTTAAGGCCCGGATGATGATCTCTAAGAGTTGCATGTACCACCTAGTTAGGGTTAAGGATGTTTGGTTTGAGACCCCGACTATCTAGTCAGTTTCGATGGTGTGCGAATATCCAGAGGTGTTTCCCGAGGATTTTCCAGGTGTTCCTCCGGAAAGGGAAATTGATTTCAGGATTGATCTATTTCCATATACGCAGCCTATTTCTCTCCCTTCTTACAGAATGGCTCCATCCGAGCTAAAGGAATTGAAGGATCAGTTGAAGGACTTGCTAGATATGGGTTTTATTAGACCAAGAAAGCCTGCGTCGGGGTGCGCCAGTTCTATTTTTTCGAAAGAAGGATGGTTCACTTCGCATGTGTATTGACTATCGGTAGTTGAACAAGGTCATCGTCAAGAACAAGTACCCCTTTCCAAGGATCGATGATTTATTTGACCAACTCCAAGGTTCCAGGTGCTTCTCGAAGATAGATCTCAGGTCCGGATATCACCAGCTCAGAGTTAGGGAGTGTGACATTCCAAAGACAGCCTTCAAAACCCGGTATGGCCACTATGAGTTTGTAGTTATGTCTTTTGGACTAAATTCTCCTGCAGCTTTTATGGATCTAATGAATAGGGTGTTCAATGCATATTTTGACATGTTCGTGATTGTGTTCATTGACGACACCTTGATATACTCTCGGAGCGAGGAGGAACATGCCACTCATTTTAGAATAGTGCTTCAAACCCTCAAGGATTGTCAGTTGTATGCAAAGTCTATCAAGTGTGAATTTTGGCTTAACTCGGTAGCATTTATGGGACATGTGGTAACAAGTGAAGACATAAGGGTAGATTCCCAGAAGATTGAAGTGGTGAAGAATTGGCCTAGACCGGTGAATCTTTTAGAAATTAATAGTTTCTTGGGCCTAGCAGGTTACTACTGGAGGTTTGTTGAGGGTGTCTCATCTATTTCAGAACCTTTGACTATGTTGACTCATAAAAAGATGAAGTTCCAATGGTTGAATGCTTGTGAGAAAACCTTCCAAGAGTTGAAGACGCGACTCACTTCAGGACCAGTGTTGACCTTACTCGAGGGTACTGATGTCTTTGTAGTATATTGTGATGCTTCGAGAGTCGAACTGGGATGTGTGTTGATGCAGCGTGGGAAGGTGATAGCATATGCCTTGACACAACTGAAACTTCATGAAAAGAATTACTCGACCCATGATCTTGAGTTGGTTGCGGTGATGTTCGCATTGAAGATATGGCGGCATTACTTGTATGGGGTCCACGTGTATGTATTTACGGATCACAAGAGCTTGCAATATGTGTTCATACAGAAGGATCTAAATCTTCGACAAAGGAGGTGGTTGGAATTACTTAAAGACTACGACATGAGTGTTCTCTACCACCTGGGCAAGGATAATGTGGTTACGGATGCACTTAGTAGGCTCTCCATGGAAAGTGTGTCCCACATGGATGAGGAAAGGAAGGAGTTGGTGAAGGATGTCCACCGACTTGCAAGGCTGAGAGTTAGACCGATTGACTCGACCGATGGCGGTTTTATTGTGCATAATGGGTCAAAATTATCCTTGGTGGTTGAGGTTAAATCCAGTCAAGATGAGGATCCAATTTTGTGGAAGATGAAGGAGGCAGTGTGGAATCAGAAGGTAGAGGTCTTCTCCCAAGAGGGAGATGGTGTGCTACGATACCAGAGTCGACTATGTGTTCCGAACATCAATAATCTGAGAGTTCAGATATTTCATGAGGCACATTGTACCAGATATTCTATTCGTCCAAGATCCACGAAAATGTATCGGGATTGGCGAGAAATCTATTGGTGGGATGGTATGAAGAAAGATATTGCGAAGTTCATAGCAAAATGTCCAAACTTCCAGCAAGTGAAAGTCGAACATCAAAGGTCAGGAGGCGTACTTCAGGATATCAACATCACCACTTGGAAGTGGGAAGAAATTAATATGGATTTTGTTACAGTCCTACCTCATACTCGCCAACACTATGACTCCATTTGGGTAGTGGTAGACAGGTTAACTAAGGCTGCACACTTCCTACCGGTCAAGACCACGGGTTCAGCGGATGATTATGCTAAGTTGTATATTCAGGAGTTGGTTCGACTTCATGGAGTGCCCTTGTCTATTATTTTAGACCGAGGTACTCAGTTTACCTCACAATTATGGAGTTCTTTTAAAAAAGGACTTGGGACGCAAGCTAAGCTCAGTACAGCATTCCATCCACAAATGGATCTCTAGGCAGAACGAACCATTCAGAACCTCTAGGATATGTTGAGGGCATGTGTTATGGATTCCAAAGGTGGTTGGGATGATCATTTGCCCTTAATCGGGTTAGCTTATAATAACAGCTAAAACTCTAGTATCAAGATGGCACCGTTCGAGGCTCTTTACGACGAAGGTGTAGATCGCCCATTGGATGGTTCGAGGTTGGTGTGGCAGCCTTGATAGGACCTGATTTAGTTCATGAGGCCATGGTAAAGGTCCAGTTGATAAGAGACCAGTTAAAAACTGCTCAGAGTCATCAGAAATCGTGTGCTGATGTGAGGAGAAGGGATTTTGAGTTTCATGTGGACGACAGGGTATTACTAAAGGTATCTCCCATGAAGGGATTCATGCGGTTCGGAAAGAAAAGAAAGCTCAGTCCCCGCTATGTTGGTCCCTTTCGGGTTATGAGAAGAGTTGGTAAGTTGGCGTATGAATTTGACTTTCGATAGGGGTTATCTTCAATTCATCCCGTCTTCTATGTGTCACTTTTGAAAAGTGTTTGGGTGATCCAGCCTTGGTGGTCCCGGTAGACAGCATTGGAGTAAAAGACACCCTCAGTTATGAAGAAATTCCCATTGAAATCCTTGATCGTTAGGTTCAGAAATTGAGAAACAAGGAAGTAGCTTCAGTTAAGGTTTTATGGAGAAATCATCATATTGAGGGAGCTACGTGGGAAGTCGAAGCGGATATGATGGCGAGATACCCACCTTTGTTCGCTACCGGCTCAGTTCCTACTTGAGGTATCAGTTCTACTCTATGATCCCATTTAGTTTTCATGTTTAGTTCATGTTCTCAAGTTTCTTTCATGTGTATGAGTGTGTATGTGAAGCATGAGATCAGTTCAGCTATGCGGTTTGGTTAGGAGGTAGTCATTCCGTGAAAATTTCAGTTAAAATAGTTAGAATTTGAGTATGATGATTATATGCTTTTGTTTGCTGCTTGTTTCCTAGATTTGAGGATGAATGTTTCCAAGGGGGAGATATTGTAATACCCCTGGAGGGATTAAGAATAGACCCCGTATTTGAATTTGAAACGTGCAGAAAACTGGCAAAACATCATAGAATGGACCACAGAACGACTCGTGGTGTCAAACCACAAGTTTTTATGTGCCGTCGTTGGTTGGGAATGGATGTGGCAGTGGAGATAACGAGAGGTATGAAGACCCATTGTAGGATACAACGGGCCTTCCTTTGCGGTCGTGGTTAGGGCCAGGCTGGGCAGCAATGTAAACAACGGGAGGCCCAACGACCCGTTAGGAGAAGCCACGGGTTGTTGGTTGTGGTCGTTGTTGGAGGGAAAGAATTTCCAGTATGGGTGAGGGGTTGAGACCACGACTCGTTGGACGGAACCACGAGTCGTGGTGAAGCTCATGGTAACGTGGTTCAACTTTTATGATGAGCAAGAACGGACAATATAACGAGTCGTGGGTTGAAGGCACGGGTCGTCCTGTCCACCCATTGTTTGGATTTGAGACTAGGTCATTCGGCAGCACATTCAACGAGGGACGCGATGGGTCATTGGTGGTTCCCACGACCCATTGGTACCACTCGTGGGTTCCATCCGGCTAGTTTTCAGGGCAGGTTCATTAAGGGTATTTTTGACTTTTTCATGATATAAATTCCTAAACTACGTCATTTTGGATATTTTTCTGAGTATGATAAGATGAGTTAAGTCCTTTATGCATGCCTATTCTCATGCAAGAACTTTAGAGAGATTTTTGGGAGATTCAAGGTCTTCTTCCTGAAGTTTCCACCAATTTCTTTGTAGGTTTTCAAGGAACTCAAAATCAATCCATTTTCAGGTATGTAGGCTTTTAGAATGGGTGAAATTCTTCCCCACCCATTCCCAAATCTCAATTTAAATCATTAATCCTCCTATTCAAGTCTATGGGGTTTTACTCAAATGAATAAAATTTTGATTTCTCTTTAAGTGTATGATTTAATTGAGTTGTAATTCTTGAATTATGAATGATGGACAGGTTTTATTATTAGTCTCTTTAAAATCATATTTCAAGCTTTTAAACCCAAAATGTCCATTTGATGAAAGTTCGTGAAAGTTATGATTTATGATGACTACTCTATATTTTTAATTTATTGATGATGGAAAAACATGAATTCAAGTTACCCACGTTTATGAACATATTTTCAAAAAATTGAATATGATGAAGTATTGGTCAATACCCACATGTTAAAGAATGATTTATGATTTATGAAGTGAATTAAATGATTTATCGATTTATGATGTTGGCCGATGAAAAGGGCCTTGATTCTTGGCTAAGCATGTTTTAATGGGGATCAATGATGATAAATATTATATTTTAGCCAATGAATCTTAATTCATGATGTTATTGATTTATGTATGAGCCTATATGCATGTTTTTGGGAGCCGTGTCTAGCACCGAGCAACCCAACGTTCAAAGGACTACGCCGGTGTATCATAATCACGTGCCACCGTGGGATTGTAAATGATATGATGTATTGATAATGATACCCTCAAATGTGATATCACGCCTTATGCACGACCCTCTCCTGGAAAGCCAGGGTCGGCTCTGCCCACTTGAACGAGACAGTGAGGCATCATGAAAGGCTCTACCATGATGGTGTCGGATATGACGAGTCCTCCTATTGTTCCGCATGTTTTATGCATTGTTATGTTTATGTTATTGGCTCAATTTATGTTTTGATAAAGTTTATTTACGATCATGATTATGAACGTTTTATGAATGATTTGGAAGCCTTGAGCCTTATGTTTCTTATGAACTTTATGATACAAGCATGATGTCCTCCTCTTATGTTACTTATAAGTTTTATTTTACTTTTAAATGTCCGTTTTACTTACCTTGCATACTCGATACATTCCATGTTATGACCGTACTTTCTATGTTGTATCATTTCATGATACAGGGTCCAGATCTCAGGCTCATCCTCATCCTTAGTCCATCTTAGCCTATATTTTCAGCTTATTGGTGAGTCCTCATGTTCCGAGGGCTGTTTGATAAACTTTTATGTCTTTTATGTTTATTTTTGGTTTGGTTAGTTGAGGATGTTGTCCCATCAACCCATCTTATGTATTAGAGGCATTCAGACAAGTATGTAGTGCTCCATCGTATATACGCCCAGTATTTCTTGAAGTTATGCTATAATTACATTTTCTCTATGTTTTATGATTATCATTCCACTTATTTGAATAAGATTAGTTGTATGCATGTTCCATGGGTCGACTTGGGGTCTCTCGGGGTCCCTTATCCCATTTCTACGATACGGGTGTACATTCGGGTCATGACAGATGGTGTACTGCGGTACCAGGGTCGTCTATGTGTTCCAGATGTCGATAATTTGAGGGACCGAATATTGCATAAGGCACATAGATCCAGGTATTCTATCCATACGGGTACCACCAAGATGTATCACGATTTGTGGGAAATATATTGGTGGAACTTCATGAAGAAGGATATTGCAGAATTTATGGCCAAGTGCCCGAACTGTCAGCAAGTGAAAGTTGAGCATCAAAGGCCGGGAGGCGTATTGCATGATATTAAAATTCCTATGTGGAAGTGGGAAGAGATTAATATGGATTTCATTACAGTCCTACCTCGTACTCACTGACATTATGATTCCATTTGGGTGGTAGTAGACAGGTTGACCAAGGCTGCAGATTTCCTACTGGTCAAAACCACAGATTCAGCGGATGATTATGCCAAATTGTATATTTGGGAGTTGGTTCGACTTCATGGAGGACCTTGTATATTATTTCAGACCGAGGTACTCAGTTTACCTCCCAATTCTGACGCTCTTTTCAAAAGGGACTTGGGACTCAAGTAAAGCTCAGTATAGCCTTTCATCCGCAAATAGATGGCCAGGCGGAATGAACAATTCAGACCCTCGAGGATATGTTGAGGGCACGTGTGATGGATTTCAAAGCTAGTTGGGATGACCACTTTCCCTTGATCGAGTTTTCTTATAACAACAACTATCACTCTAGCATCCAGATGGCACGTTCAAGGCTCTTTATTGGAGGAGGTGTAGATCGCTCATTGGCTGGTTTGAGGTTGGGGAAGCCGCTGTGATAGGGCCTGATTCGGTTCAGGAGGCCATGGTAAAGGTTCAGTTGATAAGGGACAGGCTGAAGACCGCTTAGAGTCGTCAGAAATCATATGATGATGTGAGGAGAAGGGATTTGGAGTTTGAGGAGGGCGATTGGGTATTTCTAGAGGTATCTCCCATGAAGGGAGTCATGCAATTCGGAAAGAAAGGAAAATTCAGTCCCCGCTATATTGGTCCTTATCGGGTTATGAGAAGAGTTGGTAAGGTAGCGTATGAGTTGGACTTTCCATCAGAGTTATCTTCAATTCATCCCATCTTTCATGTATGGCTCTTGAAAAAGTGCTTGGGTGATCTAGCTTTAGTAGTCCCGGTGGAAAGCATTGGTGCGGAAGATAGCCTCAATTATGAGGAAATTCCAATTGCAATCTTGGATAGTCAGGTTCAAAGGCTAAGAAACAAAGAAGTAGCTTCGGTGAAGGTGTTGTGGATAAACCAGCATATTGAGGGAGCTACTTGGGAAGCCGAAGCGGCTATGATGGCTAATGTTACACCCTGAAATTTTTTTTGATGATTATTTGATGGTTATATTTAATATTAAGGGAATTATGGGTTGTATGTTGTCCTTAGGTGAGGAGGGAAATATGTGCAAAGGGAAAAGCGAACAGTATGTGAAGTTTGTAAATAAGGGTCAACTTTAAATGGCCATATCTCCAAACATATAATGATCCAGAAGTCCCATAACCTATCAAATGAAATGTATTTGAGTCTAGTTTACAGTGAAAAAAATCCGCTCGTCAATCGGAATTCGGAGTAAAAAGTTATGCTCGTTCGAATACAGCACTGTCGGCTGGGAAAGCGCCCGGGTGCGCGCGCGAGGGCATGTCGCACGGGCGCCGCACGCGGGCACCGCCCAGACCTTGGTCAGCCCGCCTATATGAAGTAAAATTGAGCTAGAAAGCTCATTTATAATCCGTTTTAGTTGATTTTTTTTTCACAATTTATAGAATTCAAATCCCTATCACATGGTGAAAGGATATCCTAGGTGAGAAACTTCACTCTTGTTTCTTTTGGTCTTTGAAAAGAGAGCCTTGGAAGAAAGTCATGGCTTGTTGTTGTCTTGTTGTTGATTGTGGTGTTGCTGCATTTTTTAGATGATTCTAGGTAGGGGAAAGAGTAGGAGTTTACTCCTACTTTATCTAATAACATCTCCGAGAAAGGGTAAGTAATTCCCTTTTTGATTTCTTTGAGTTTATGAGGTTATAACTTGGAGCATATTTTAGTATTGTGTTGTTGTTTCTTTGTGTGTTTTTGTGGCATGTTTCTGCCCAATTTTTCCAGAACTTTGGTGAAGTGAAGTTGCTTATTTTTGGGTTTGTAAATTGGACTTGGAATGAGCCTTAAGGAGTAAGCTTGAAAGGAAGATTTTCGGCAAAATTAGAGTCGGCATGCCAAGGAATGTAAAGGCGTCCCTTTCCTTGTTTTTCAAGCACGAAACTAAGTTATTGAAAGGATCAATATTCCTATGTTTTTAAAATCATATTGAGGCATGTATGATCCAGTACAAAGGGTTGGAAATACTTTGCATAAAGCTTGAATTGTTTAGAATGGTTGAAGCGAACAAATGTGAAACGAAAGGCATAATTTTTATACGATTGTTTTCATAGTTGTAAATCAAACCTGAAATCCCCTTAATGTGGGCACCGTGAGCTGGTTCTTTGCAGTATACTGTATATGTGATGTTGAATATATGTTAAGATATGGTCACTTAGTGAAATTGGTAGGAAATGCTAAGACGACGACATGTAATTGAACTTAAGCTAAGAAGATGACGCTAAGCCGATTGAGGGTAAACGAGCTTATTGAAATGACATTTTATAATATTGTTAATTCCTCCAATATGTTTACGTTTTAAAGTGCTTAAGGTAAAAAGTAGATTTTATGTTTTCCCTCCTTAAAGCTAAGCAAACGGCACATAGCGAATAAGCTAAGTCGATACGTGTTAACGGGGAAAGCGTGGCTAAGTTGTCAATTAGGAAAAGAGGTAAGTGCGTATAAGAATTGATGGAATAGTGAACATGAGGGTAAAGACTTGAGTGTAGAGTGAATAATTTTTTGCAAAGAAGTTAAGATGAATAAGGAAAGTAGAGCTAAATATTGTTAAATTAGACAATACGGGTTACGATGGTGAATGAGGTAGGAAACAGCTAGAAAGACTAACCCTGTTCTAAAGACGTTTAGCAAAAGAGTTATAAAATAATTTGTTTATGTTCAATATGTGTTACGTTGATGAATAACAACTAAAGTGTTAACCTTCTACGAAATAATTAGAGTTGAATGTCTGCAAAATAGTAACTTAAGTTGAGAAGCTCTCTGCTATACCCCTAAACAATTATGTT
>JACEIK010001817.1:0-15692 GCA_018107945.1 Datura stramonium | reverse complement strand
TTCCATGTATGACTCCTACTCCTTTCAGTATAGTTGCGGACAGTCTTGAACTCATACTTTCAGTCAGTTACAGTCTATTTCCTTCTACTTCAGTTCTATTTGTTATATTGCTTGTCTTCAGTTATTTTCCAGTTGTTTCTTTACATACTCAGTACCAGCGGTACTGATGCCCGTTTGGGGCGCTGCATTACTTGCATGCAGGTACTCATAGACGAGGAGCCGATCCCTCGTGATTCTAGCCAGCACACAGAGTCATCAGCTCCAGTCATCCGCAGCTAGATAGCTAGAGGTTTATCCCTTTTCTTTTGTTGTACAGTATGGGTAGGCCGGGGCCCTATCTCGACCATATTATCAGTATTCTTAGAGGCTTGCAGATTATATATTCCCTGTGGTTAGTTGTACCAGTCGTGAGAGGCCATGTGTATGTTCTAGTTGTTTATGTTGGCCGTGTGGGGCCTTATTCTGTTTATAGGTTGTGACCTTGCCGGTCAAAGAGTAGTTTAGCTCCTGTTTCAGCTTCTCAGTGAAAACTAGTCAGCATGGTGTCCTTATCGGCCCGCATAGGTTTCCTTGTGTTGTTATGGTTCTGGTTAGTTGTTGTGGTCGAACAGGTGGCTATAGGCCGAGCCGGCCGAGGGCTGTATTTACAGCCGATATATATCCCGTTGATTCCATGAATCCAGAGTTAGAGCCAGCCAGGCACCAGAAGTGCTTAGGCTCAGTAGTCTAGCAGTTCAGGTCCCAGTAGGGCACCAAGTGCCAGTCATACCCCCCAAGGCGGGGCGTGACAGTTACCTCTAAGCACTACGCCAAAATTTAGTGGTAGCTCTTTCATTATCATGTCCACCAATACGACCTGCTCCCTAGTGATGTCCGTGATGTGTGTCCCAGGGAGAAGTGTGGCACAAATAATTTTTACCCACACTTTTTCCTATTTATTCATGTAGGAGAACGGAAGTTTACAATGAGTTCCCTGATGGTCCCTGGCCCAATGTGCGGCTAGTTTATCACGATCCGAAAATAGGCTCGGGTCGAGACACGGGACAAAGAACCCCGAGAGGCTCCAAGTCGGCCAATGACATGAACATGACATCTAAAATCAACATACTCAAGAAGAAGTCTAACATATATACTAAAGTGGAAGTCTGAAAATATAATAACATCTGAATACATACACACGGCAGAATCTGAATACATGCTATATCCGAAAAGCCTCTACTTCTGACGAGTTGATGGGACAAGACCCCAACTTACTAATGTCTGAAACTGAAAATACTAAATACAACTAAAATAGGGCCCTCGGAAGATGAGGACTCACCAACTGAGACTGGAGGATGCTAATATTGAGAGTCTGGCTAATGGCAGGACTAAGCCTGAATGTCCGAGCCTATATCATGAAACGATACAGCATAGAGTATGCAGTCAATACGTGGAATGTACCAAGTATGTGAGGTAAGTAAAATCTCGAAGTAAGTAAAATTATAAATCATGCATATCATGAAAACATAATCAAGATAAGATTCTGAGAGTAAGGCTTGCATGCTATTTTCTGAAATCACGATCTGAACATAATTGAATCGAATGACCCAAAGCTAAAAATTGATAATCATAAGTAAAACTGAATATTGGGTACCTGCTGAAAACATATTACCATGGCTGATGAACATGCATAACTGAAATCATGAGGAACAATGGGAGACTCATCATATAACCGGCATTACCACAGTAGAACTTACGTGGTCCCGACTATTACGCTCGAGTGGGTAGAGTTGTCCAAAGCCTTTCCAGGGCTAAAGACGCTACCATGATATCAATATCAAGCTGAAGGCCCCTAGAGGGCGGGGAAGCTCACAAGGGAGGTCCCAAATAATTTGAACATACCTATGTTGGCACGTAGTTCTGAGGCATAGGGTTGACTGAACCTTAGACTACTCGGTGCTAGACACTACTACCAAAAACATTCATATGCTCTCCGTCGTTTTTCAACGAAGCTAGACCATCGTCTAGTGACGAAGCTGACTTATAACATACATGCATAAATCTTAAATCATAACATAAGGAGCCTTGGTCTCAAACCACACCAAAAACTGAAGTAGTGGGAGTCTAGTCTCCCAAATCCATGTGGTAAGCTAATTACATGAAATTTAGATCAATCATAAAACAAACTTGATCATATGGGCTTGCCCAATACTTAAACATGCTTGACATAGGCTTAATTCTTTCGAAAACATAGATATAGAAATGGGTACTTTGAAATCATATTTTTTTCATATACATCTCATCATGCTTGAACACATACATCATAATCTCATATATTCATGAACTTTCATGGTTCGGCATCATAATTTGTAAAACTTGAAAACATAATTTGTAATTGAAAACATCATAAAATTTGCCCATGAATCATAATTCAACATTTGAAACATGCATAGAGAATACCCATGATAGATACTTAGAGAATTCACAAGTTGGGATAAAACCCCATAGATTCATCAACTTAGAATTTCATGAATTTAATAGGGATTGGGAATGGGTTTGGATGAATACACCCATTCATAACCCTACATACCTGTAAAAATCTGATGTCACCACTCTCTTGAGAACCCAAAGGATAATGAGGGAAGAACTTGATGAATGTAAGCTTGATCACCCTTAGGAGCTTCTAGACTTGCATGCATGGAAGAGAATAGGCTTAGAATGAACTTAACCCTCTTAAAACACACTATTCTAAGCTTAAAACAATGTAGTATAGGTCTTAGGAACTAAGAAATTACGGAAAATCCCTTAATAAATTTGCAGGGAAATACTCACTACTAGTTCCAACAAGGGACTGGACGACTCATGCCCTAGACCATGACTCATAGTCTGCTTCCCATTGCCTGCACTGGAATTTCATCACCATTGGTCACCACGAGGGACACCACGACTCGTGGTGACAAACTATTAGGGACACTACCAAAAACCTTCAACCTTCAAACTAACCACTAACCACGACCCACTTAACAACTCATGGTCAACCTCAAGCCCAAAATTCCAACCAAGTTAACCATCCTCCCACGAGTCACTTAACGACTCGTGGTGCACCTCAGGGGTCACTGGATGACTCGTCCTATGACCTGGTGCAGAAAATTCTATTTTCTCCATTTCAACCCTCGAGTCTAATCTTAGGGCTTTCAGGGTATTACAATATCTCCCCCTTGGGAACATTCTTCCTCGAATGAGGGAAATCATACTGAAAAGCTGAGAAATCCAATCATCACACTCAGATACTGAACATATAAGCTGAAAACTGATGGAGTGACTGACTCCGAACTTAACCACATGACTGAACTGAATTCATGAATCATATATACATACATTTCCATGAAAGAACTGGGGCACATGATCTGAACATGAAATTGAATAGAGTACTGGGGAGGAAACTGATACCTCAAGCTGAAACAGAGCCAGAAGGGAATACACACGGGTATTTAGTCCTCACCTCTGCTTCGGCTTCCCACATAGCTCCCTCAACATGCCGGTTCCTCCACCAAACCTTGACTGAAGCTACTTCTTTGTTTCTTAACATTCAAAATTGACGGTCAAGTATTTCTACCGAAACCTCTTCATAGCTAATGCTATCCTTCACACCTACACTCTCCACCGAAAAAACCAGAGCTGGATCACCCAACCACTTCTTTAAGAGCGATACATGGAAAATTGGATGACTGAAGCTAATTCTAAGGGCAACTCTAACTCATATTCTACCTTGCCAACCCATTTGACAATCCGATACGGACCAAAATAACGGGGACTGAGTTTCCCTTTCTTTTCGAACCTCATCACTCCCTTCATGGGAGATACCTTCAGAAACACCCAATCATCGACTTCAAACTCAAGTTATCTTCTTCTCACATCCGCATAGGACTTTTGGTGACTCTGAGCCATTTTCAACTTGTCCGTTATAAGCTTAACTTTCTCCATAGTCTCATAGACTAAATCTAGTCCTATCATCATAGCTTCACCGACTTCAAACCAACCAATAGGCGATCTACATCTCCACCCATAGAGAGCCTCAAACGGAGCTACCTAAATGCTAGAATGGTAGTTGTTGTTATATGCAAACTGAATGATAGGAAAGTGATCATCCCAACTACCTTTGAAATCAATCACGCATGCTCTCAACATATCCTCAAGGGTCTGAATGGTCTGCTCGGCTTGACCATCTGTTTGCGGGTGAAAGGCTGTGCTAAGCTTGACCTGAGTACCAAGTCCCTTCTGAAATGATCTCCAAAATTGGGAGGTAAAATGAGTACCTCTATCTGATATGATGGATAATAGCACTCCATGCAACCAAAATAACTCCCGAATGTACAACTTAGCATAATCCTCCACCGAATTGGTAGTTTTGAGCGGTAGGAAATGAGCTGCCTTAGTCAACCTGTCTACCACCACCCAAATAGAGTCATACTGTCGACGAGTGTGAGGCAACCCTGTAATGAAGTCCATATTAATTTCCTCCCACTTTCAAGTAGGGATGCTAATGTCTTGGAGGACACTTCCAGGTCTTTGATGTTCCACTTTCACCTGTTGACAACTCGGACAGTTAGCCACAAATTCTATTATGTCCTTCTTCAGGCCACTCCACCAATAGACTTCCCATAGTTCACGGTACATCTTGGTGGAACCTAGATGTATAGAGTATATGGAACAATGCGCCTCGTTCAACATCCAATCTCTCAAATCATCAACACCCGAAACACACAAGCGGCCCTGATATTGAAGCACACCATCTCCCCCTTTGGAGAAAACCTCCACCTTTTAATTCTGAACGGCTTCCTTCAAATTTATCGAAATAGGATCCTCGTCTTTCCTATCTTTAACTTCGTCACTAAGGATGATTCTAACCTATTTTGAACACTGATACCTCCATCTGTCGAGTCAACAAGAGGGACTCCTAGCTGTGCAAGCCGATGTACATCCTTCACTTATTCTTTCCTTTCCTCACCTACATGGGATACACTCTCCATGGAAAGCCTGTTAAGAGCGTTTGCCACCACATTATCCTTGCCCAGATGGTAGAGAACACTCATATCATAATCCTTGAGAAGCTCCAACCACCTCCTCTAACGTAGATTTAGATCCATCTGGGTAAACATGTATTGTAGGCTTTTATGGTCTGTGAACTGATAACGTCCAAAATATTCTCCTCATAAGAAGGGTATACACGGCCAAAGTATCAAAACAAGTAACCGATGGGTGTCGGGGCCGAATTCGGCAAGGACTAGTGAATGATAATTACAAGTGTCGATTGAGAAATTAAAGTTAGCTTTCACCACTTCAAATTAACATAAAAACAAATAAGTTGGGGGAGATTGGAATTTGTAGTAAATTATAATTGGTAATTTGGTTGAATATAATATCAAAATCAGCAAGGTTGTCGACAAGGATGTGAAAGACTAGAGGTGTGGTGTAGATGATATACTAACTAGATAGGGACATTCTAGGTCAATAAGTTCAATTAGTGTAAATACTCTCGAGAAAATAGGTAATTACAGCTTTTCAACTTTATAAATACCTCTTACTAGAGTTTTATAAAACCTTTAGCCACTATTAGCTCAACCCGATCAAATTTGGATTAGTAGTTGCACTAATTTATAGCTATTAGCTACTAATTAGGAGTGAGAATGCAATTTTGGCTATTTCTAGCTCAATTTCACAATCTCTCATCCATATCCACTATTAAATTCTCTTCAATACTTAATTATTCTTTTACAAGAAACAATCAAGTAAGAACAAATAGACCCACATCATAATCAATGGATCTTCCATTATAGATTGAAGAGAATCTAATATATTTACACTTATTTAAACCATATAAAGATGACTCTAGAAATACGCACTCTAATTAAGTATTCATCATCACACACCTCTAGTTAATGATTTAGCTACTCATGACTAAGAAATTCAAAAGCACATTCAACAATAAACTCATTGAATTTAATAACAAGAGTAGTAAAATCAAATTCACAACTAGTCTCAAACAATTATTGTACCTTACGATTAAGAAGAAGAAGTAGAGAATAGTACTTTTCAAAGTCTACCAATCAAAATCTCCTTTTCTCTACTAAAGGAATGTTCTAAAGGTAAGAAAGGAAAAAGATGATATGATATGCTCTGCTATGATATTCTCAATACACAGTACTTTCTCTAGAATTTATATCCAAGAAAATAGGACTCTTCTCTCTCTTTTTTCGTGCTGGACAATTTTTCCCCTGAGCAGCATTTGGAATCGGTGGAGGTACTGGCGGTTCTCCAGTTCAAATTTGTGAACAGTCGAGTACATTATCTGAGCCATCACTAAACTCCAGTGAACATCGGGGTTCATTCGGTGTTTAGCCGATCTCAATTCGTGAACTGCTGAGTCTTTATTCTTCACTCCGGAAAATTGGATGTCATTCGGTGACTGGACCGGTGAGTCGCCGTTGGTAACTCTAATTTCGCCAGTGGCATTCTTCCTCAGAGGCAGTGATGATCGGCGTTTCGCCAGTTTTCATCGGTGGACTGCCGGTTTGATCTCATTTCCTTCTTTTTTCTCCATTTTTGCTCTTTTCTACACATTTAGGTACCTGCACAAAACAAAGATAAAAAAGGCATAAAATCCATATAATCAACTCAAAAACTAAGCAAAAACTCAAGCTTAAGAGCCTGTAAGTTGGTAAATTACCAACTCATCAAACCCCCAAACTTGAACCATTGCTTGTCCTCAAGTAATGCAATTCTTGTTTGTTGAAAAACATGCCACTCTACACAAATTTAAACATCACCAATCACCTGATCTATGACAACCTATAAATGCTCACCAATCTCACCGAATAAGAGAAGCAAATTCCCTAAAAGACCAAAATAATGAAGATATTTCAAGAGGCTACCACTTTTCACCAACATGGTTCATGAAAGGATTCATTTTGTAAAATAAGGGCATTTCTTAACCATGAAATACACATAACATCTCAAGTCATAATCAGTGCGCATTCAAAACTTGCCTTAGAGTTTACACTTTTCGTGTCCTATCCACACATTAATTCTAAATGCACTTATGTCCTCAAAAAGGGATGATGACACTCACAGAAATAAGAATCCCTAATCTTTTGTCATGTAATCATTAAATGCACACAAGGGATTTTTTGGAAGAGATAATCACGCTCACTCTCCTAAAAGAAATCTTCATGCACACAGCTTGACCCATAGGCTTGCCCTTCATGTAATTCTCTACTAATGTAGAGCGGCTGCACTTAGAATCATTTAGGGCTTGCGGGTTATGATGTAGGCTTGGGTTCAGGGTGGGATGAAAATTTGGTTGTAGTGACTAGATCCTCCCTAATGCTTTTTGTGGCATACCTCCCATCAACTCCTTCCCATCACTTCACTTTATTTCTCTTCTTTCATTATTTTTGACTTTCATTACTCAATGACCCTACTTATAACCCCTTTGGCTTTCACAATTAGCCTTATCTCCTCAAGAGGAAGCACTAGTTCACACAAATTATTCTTTTTTTTTTCAATTTATCATTTTATGCATTTTGACACAATGTGGCAAACTGAAATTCATATGTTCCCCTTTGCACACCCCCAAACTTGGGCTTTTGCCGCATTTCTCATTTTTTTTCTTATCACTCCCTTTTTCTCAGGATTAAAGCCTCATTTCATTACTATCTATCACTAGCACTTAGGGAGGATGGGTGCCAAAGAGAGGTATTAAGAATGGTATTACGGCTTGTAATATGGTTGCCAAAGAAAGGGTTTTAAGGCTCAACATTGGCTGACAAGGATCAATGTTCAAGGAGGGCATATGGGTGAAGTGGCTAGACAAAGGAAAGCCTAAAATCATATTCTAAGTTCAACTACATCTAGGATTTCGCCTTGAGTGACATTTGGGGAAAGTTCTAGATAAGAAGTCATGCATGAGACTCATCAAAAATTCCGCACCACACAAGGCATCACCCTTAAAGGGTCCACAAGAGTCATTTTCATCACAAAATTTCAAGTTAGGACATCAAAGCATGCAAACTCATAAGTCAAGCAAAGAATTTACAATGTATAACAAAGAATGCTATGCTCTAGCGTCAAACATCTACTCATCATCTTCATTTTGATGCCCTCATTTTTAAATTCCATTTCAAATTTTTCTGGTGATGCCTCTAAAAACAATGTCATAAAAAAACTCAAAATAAACATGGCATTTTCCCTTAAGAGATTCGCCACACAGTGTATCATAGAAAATTGCCAACCTAGTTCGACAATAAAAAGGGAAAGAAAAAATGAAAAATATTCTCCTTGGAAAAGAACCGTGGTATGAAGAAAATCCTCGGAATTTATTTACTATCCTACTATTTACAACGGCGAACAATAAAACAAAAAACTCGGGTCATTCATGCAAAATTTTGCAATTCAAAGTAAATACCCCATTTCTCATTAGCCATCAACCATCGAGTAATTTTGGGTCCTAAAGGAATAAGCCATTCAAAGTAAGGACACTATTAACAAATTTCAATATCCCAACCCCCAAACTTAAATTAGACATTTCCCTCAATGTATCAAAAAGACAAGACAATAAGGTGAAAGAGGCTTCCTAATTGAGTTAGTGATTGGGCCGCGACTTTCAAGTATATGTGGCGGCATCAAAGTTCCAAGAAGTCGTCTCTTCATCTATAGGTTGCAGTGGATCTGGTGGGAGTTCCACTGGTTCCCCAGGACTTGGCACTACCCATTTGTCCAGCAGCGTATAATGCTCATGGTAAGACATCGTTTCCACTCCACCTGGTGCCCATGAAGGATCTACATCATACACCGAGCACATTGGAGGTGGTGAAGGTCGGCTATGATATATTTTCTCATCGGAAACTATCTCTGAATCACTGTCATACCCTACCCACCAATCATCCGATGGACTCCTGGGTGTTTCAGGCTGCTCGGGCATCGCTGCAGGTTCATAAGGGGTTGGGTAGCTACTAAATAGAGGTGCACTGAGTGCAGCCACCTCTTTTCTCAGAGTAACCACTTTTCTCTCGAGGACTCCAACTGTGGAGCATAGGCTTGTCAACTTATCTTTAGCAGGTTGCAATGCTTTCTTGATGGAAAGTTGTATCATGGATGGAATATCCTTGGCTAACCGCACAAGCTGACTCTCATATATTTGTCCCTTTGTGCGATGTTGAGAAAATCAGGAGATTTGGGAGTGTGGGACTCAGATGTATGGAACGGGACAGCTGATGTGTGAGTAGATGTTGAAAGTGGTGGAGGAGTCCTGTTCCCTTTGTATACTTTGCCCGCTTCACAACTAGAGCATCTTTGTCAGTTTTGGTGGCCAATGTAATTACACTATTGGCCTGTACAGTCCTATCTAATGGTTGGAACAATGGACAAGCAGCCCGCATACATAACATACTCACTAGCTTAGGGAATGGCAATGTTGTGGCCTGCTGCTTGGCCCTTCGTTTGAACTGATCGGCAATAATCTCCCCAACATGATGTGTACATGATCCATTATGCAAGCAAGGAGAATGGAAACTTCAATTGGGACTTCCGATGTATTTCGAGCGGGTATTAATCTTTCACAAACCAAGTCTAACCACATGCGGGCTTCGAATTTCAAATCACGACAATGAATGAGGCCCCTAGAGATGGCCCATTGTGGTTGACCATTTGCAATCATGTTGACTACCCATTGGAATTGGTTTGGTTTTTCTTCCTCCTTCTTGTGGAATATTGGGTGTGATTGGATCGGCTCGACCCAATGAAGTGAATTGATTGCCTCTGGATTTATAGGAATCTCTTGCCCGCGCACCCATACCAATGTTAGGCACGGTAATATTTCAGCGCGGACCTTCTGCTTTAGCAGTTGTTGCCTTGCTATATATGATGCATAGAATTCCCACACCAGTTTTGGAAAATATGGGTCAACTGGTTTGGTGAATGGGCCCCAATCGCGCATCCCAATCTGGTAGTAGATATCTGGGCATGCAGTCTTGAAAGATTCTGCTTCAAATTGGGCTTCTGCATGGATGACACGCTTCTCCTTGAAAGCAATGTAATACTCCTCCATTCTTTTCAACCCAAATCGATTGTGTTGTTGGTGTGCATTGATGCTTGGCCTGTGTGGGAGTGCAGGGAAACAGACATGATGCTGCAAATGAAGGGTAGTATTGTGCAACTATTTTTAAATTCGGAGAAAAACAAAAAGAAAGAAATCAGGTGGGGAACGGGAGAATCCTATAGACAACTAAGAGGTTAACAAATGGTAGAAACAAACTTGGTCATTTATAGAGAAATGGTGAGAGGAGTAGTCGAACTATAAGTGTTTATGGGTGAATAAAACTAAATTAAACTATGAAAAATTGATTACTGACTTGATAGGGTAGCGCTACAGCGGACACATCATCGCAGCAGCGGAATCGCTATGGCGGCCTAAGCCTTTGCTGCAGTAGAAGTAGGAAATGGCAAATTAATGGGCTAATTAATGACTAGAAGCATAGGATAATGGTGTGAACTTGAATAAGTCATAAGAAAATATATTGTAGTGAATAAACTTAGTGGGATGTCGCATAAGTCAATTAATTACTGAATCTAGTAACAATGATTGTATATTGATCTGTATGTTATTGTGTTAACTAGCCTTAGTTGGCCAATGATGCCTACCAATACGTGTGGTGTACTGATACTACCTTGCTATACCTTTTTCTTTTTGTGTAGGATATGGAATATTGATGTTCCTTGATTGGCGTGGAGTACTCAACACCAGCATCAGTGTTCCTCTTCCGAACGAAGTTGGGTCATTTTGTTTGTCAAGTATTCAAATAGAGCTCTTCTACCTATTTAGACTAGATCTTAGGAGAGTCCTGTTAGGGAAATTGTGTAATGTTAATTTGTAGGAAATTTTAGTAGTTCATGAGAAGTAATGTGAAAGTTAGAAATTATTTTCTTGTATTATTGAAAGGAATGGCGTAAGGGTTCTCCTAATTGAGTAGAGTTGTTATAGGTGCCCGCATGACCTATCTAATTGGGTCGTGATGATCTAGCAGCGATGCAAGCCCTTAGCTGAACAGCTCCCTCAAGACCCTGTCCTTCCGAAACACCTAGAGGTACCATAGGCACTAGAGGTCTACCACTTTATCACCCTTAGGTACTACTAGTGCAGGAGGAGTTGGAGGTCTATATTCCACTACTGTAGCTGCGGCTAGGGGAACTGTAACTCCTGGGGCAGGAGACTCACTTTGAGCCTCTGACCTGTCTCTCTGATCCACTGAAGGGTGACTAGTACTCTCTCCAGTGGTTGTGCCAATCAAACTCATAGTCATCTTCCTTGTCACAGCGTACTTTGAAACAATAACATGATTTATATATCGCAATACTTATTACCATGCTCTATAGCACGAACTATTAGTAAAATAAGTTAAATGACTCCTAGATGTCTTGTAGCCTCCTGATTATAAATTTGGTGCACAATATACCCATAAAAAAACTCTACTAGAAACAACATTGAGGACTCCCTGGGACACGATTTCGCTTTGATCCCACGTTTTTAATGTCCCAAAACTGGAGAAGGGAGAAACTAACACTCAATCCTAAGATAATTAAGAAACCGGCTATATAGCTATTATACCCCGGGAACCCAAGGATCATATCCGGGAGTCAAAATAAAGAAAAACTGAAAATTTGCATCAGGTTGCAGGACAACTCATGAGGTGGTCGTGAGGAGTGACCACGAGTCGTGATGTGACTTTTGGGCAGGAGGATGGGCATGCTCAGGTTGAGGAGGCCATGAGCCTGACCACAAGTCGTGATCAGACCTCACGACTCGTGAGGTCACCCGTGGTCTGCCTTGGAGGGTTGGTCAAGGCTTTGAGGCAGTAGGGGTCACGGGTGGTGACCACGAGTCATGGTCATCCACCACAATTCATGGGGTCCCTCGTGGTGTCCCCCTAAGACTTCATGGGTCCTGGCCACGAGTCCTGCCCCTTTGCATTGACTCATGAGGTCCCTCGTCAGGGGCCCTGGCAGTGTTTTTCCTGCATTTTAATAAGGGGTGTTTTCATAATTCCTAAGTTTATAAGGCCTAAACTACATCATTTTGGGTATTTTTCTAAGTGTGATAAGGTGGGTTAAGTCCCTTATGCATACCCATTCCCGTGCAAGAGCTTTTAGAGAGGTTTTAGGGAGATTCGAGGTCTTCTTCTACAAGCTTCCATCAATTCCTTTGTGGGTTTTCAAGGAACTTTGAAATCAGTCCATTCCCAGGTATGTATGGTTTAGAATGGGTGAATCCTTTCACAACCATGCCCAAATTCCGTTCTAAATCATGAATTCTCCTATTCAAGTTCTATGGGGTTTTACCCAAATGCATGAAAATGTAAGTTCTCTTTATGGGTATGATTTAATTGAGTTTTAATTATTGAATTATGAATAATGGGAAGGTTTTATATTATTTTCTTTGAAAGTCATCTTTCAAGATTTTTAAATCTAAAATGCCCATTGATGAAGGTTCATGGAAATTATGGTTTATGGTGAATATTCAATATTTTGAGTTTATTGACAATGGAAAAGCATGATTTCAATTTCCCATGTTTATGAGCATATTTTTTGAAAGAATTGAGTATGTTAAAGTATTGGGCAATGCCCACATGTTGAAGAATGATTTACGATTTTTGAAACGAATTACATGATTTATTGATTCATGATGTTGGCCGAAGAAAAGGGCCTTTGATTCTTGGGTAAGCATGTTTTAATGGGGATCAATGATGATAAATGTTATATTTTATCCAACGAATCTTAATGCATGATGTTATTGATTCACGTATAAGCCTATATGCATGTTTTTGGGAATCGTATCTAGGACCAAGCAGCCCGGCATTCAAAGGACTACGCCGGTGTCTCATAACCACGTGCCATCGTGGGTTTATAATGATACATTGTATCGATAATGATCCCCTCAAATGTGATATCACGCCTAACGCACGACCCTCGCATGGAAAGCTAGGGTCGGCTCTGCCCACTTGAGTAAGATAGTTGGGGCATCATGAAAGGCTCTACCATGATGGTGTCGTCTATGACGAGTCCTCCCATTATTCCACATGTTTTATGCATTGTTACATTTATTATATTGGCTCAAGTTATGTTTTGATAAAGTTTACTTACGATTATGATCATGAATGATTTATGAATGATTGGAAAGCCTTGAGCCTTATGTTATCTTACGGAGATTATGATATATGCATGATGTCCTTCTCCTATGTTTACTTATGAGTTTTACTATACTTTTAAATGTTAGTTTTACTTACCTTGAATATTTGGTACATTCCACGTACTGACCGCATACTTTCTATGCTGTATCATTTCATGATATAGGGTCCATATCTCAGGCTCAGGCTCATCCTCATCCTTAGTCCATCTCCGCTCTCGCTCTCAGATTATTGGTGATTCCTCATGTTCCGAGGGCTGTTTGACAGACTTTTATGTTATCTTGTGTTTCAGTATTAGTCAGGTTAGTCGGGGATGTTGTCCTATCAACCCATCATATGTAGTAGAGGCTTTCAGATAGTATGACATACTCAGCTTACGTGTATGTCTAGTATATTCAAATGTTACTCCATGATTATGTTTCTGCTATGTTTTATGCTAAGTATTTCACTTTATTAAATGAGATTAGATGTACGCATGTGCCATGGGTCGACTTGGGGTCTCTCGGGGTCCCTTGTCCCTTGTCTACGATCCGGGTGTACGTTCAGATCGTGAAAAACTTGGTATCGGAGCAATAGGTTTGAAGTGTCCTAGGGTGTCTGGATGTCGCGTTAAGTATAGTCTTTTTCATGGGTGTGAAGAGCGTCACACTTATGACGAAGAGGCTACTAGATGTTTAGGAAATGTTCCCTTCTTTCATGTTCGATGTCGTGCGATGAAAAGTCCCTCCATACTTCTAATTCGTGCTATTCGCGATTGCAGAATTATGGCTCCTAGAAGAATGAACTGAAGGAGGAATGGAAATAATGAAGGCCACGGAGGTGGCAATGACCATGGGCATCAGCAAGCCCCACCTATTCAGGAGCCCCAGGCACCAGAGCCAACTGCCCACGCTGAGTTTTGGGTGGCTATTCAGATGTTGGTGCAGGCCTTGACCACTCAGGTCAACCAGAAGCTTGTTCCGCATGTCCCACAAAATAGCAATGCAGCAGCGGCAGCTCGGATTAGAGACTTCTTGAGGATGAACCCTCCTAAGTTCACGGGATCAAAGGTGGACGAGTATCCACACAAGTTCATTGAAGGGATCTTGAAGGTTACTCAGGTTATGGGGGTACAAATGGGGAGTGTGTCGATTTGGCCTCTTATCAGCTAAAAGAGTTCTATCATATTTGGTACAAGCAATGGAAGGACAATAGGGCAGCGGGAGTGAGCCCTATCAGCTGGGAGGAGTTCCACATGGCCTTTCTCGACAGGTTCTTCCCTCAGGAGATGAGGGAGTTGAAAGCAGCTGAGTTTGTGAACCTCAAGAAGGGAAATATGATAGTTTTGAAGTATTCTATTGAGTTCACTCATTTTTCAAAGTACGCAATAGAGTTAATGATGAATCGTAGGGCACGGGTGAGCCGATTCGTTCATGGTGTGGCTGGTTATTTAGACAAGGATTGCAGGATTTCCATGCTTCACTAGGATATGGAATTTTCTCGCATAGTGTTATATGCCTAGCAGATGGAGGCGGCTCATGAGAGGGAGTGGGAGGCAAAGAGGGCTCGGACGGATAGCCGTGGGTTTTCGCATCAGAGGTCCAGCGGTGGCTACCGTCCACAGTTTCAGCAAAGATCACTAGCCCCAACACCATCATCAGCTAGTGCTCCATCCAGACCTAGGGGTGATTAGAGGAGTAGGGCTTCAGGGTCAAGGGATTAGAGGGGAACCCAATTACAGTATACCTCTCTGGCCTGCGGGAAGTCGGCAAGAGCCATGCAGGGAAGTGCCTGCTCAATTCAGATGTTTGCTATGGGTGTGGTAGATCTGGGCACATGCGTCGAGCATGCCTATATGCTATACAGGGTGATGATAGGGGACGTGCACAGACCACCAGGAAAGCAGCAGCTCCAGCCCATTTCACTACGCAGGGAGCATCAATTAATGAAGGTGGGGACAGCGCCAAAACCGATTCTATGCCCTTGCCTCATGCCAGGAGCAGGAGACTTCGCCAGACGTGGTCACTGGTATGTTGTGTGTCTTTCATATTGATGTTTATGCCTTGCTAGATCCAGGAGCTACCTTATCTTTCGTGACTCCTTACATTTCTAGTAGCCTTGGAGTTAGTCCCGTTACCTTATCAGAATTGTTTTCAGTTTCGACCCCTGATGCTCATTGAATGATAAGAAATCTATTTCCACTTAGACAATTTGGTGACTCGATCATAGCTAGACGAGTATATAGAGAATGCCCGGTTACTGTGTTGCATAAGGTTACCTCCACAGACCTTGTAGAGTTAGCCATGACTGACTTTGACGTTATTCTTGGCATGGATTGGTTGTTTTCATGTTATGCTTCGTTTTTCGGGTGAGCTAGTGTTGGAGTGGAAGGGTAGTTCGGCGATAACAACAGGTCAATTTATTTCCTATCTTAAGGCCAGGAAGATGATTTCTAAGGGCTGCATATATCATCTAGTTAGGGTTAAGGATGATGAG
>JACEIK010001816.1:227921-245628 GCA_018107945.1 Datura stramonium | reverse complement strand
CTCATGATTCTTTAATTGGATAGGAGTCAAAAGATCCAATCCATAGGCAATTAATTCCTGACTAGCAACCGAAGAGAAGATTAGCTGAATTGAATTAAGATATTACATCCCTGCATGCTTGTCTTAACCTCATCTTGTTCATTGCTATTGTTCAGACTTCAAATTATAATCTTTACTCAGGTTCTTATTACGTATTAATCTTGACTCATAAAACATTATTTGTTTGGTTGTCTACATTCATAGAGATATCATTCGCTTACACTTAGGTTACTTACTACCGTAGTTCAATCCCTGTGGGATCGATACTTGGCTTGAAATAAAGCCACTTTCTACTTGTACGACCACGTGCACTTGCGTGTAGTTTGGCTCGAACAGTCCTCAAACCACGGTTCGTCCTATGACTCATAACATGATCCCACGAGGCCTACCTTAACTTGTCGTCACTAAACTTCTCAGGTAGATTCTAACCACGACACTTCCTACGCGTGGTAGCTTCTCATAAAGACTCGTACCACGAGTTGTCCTGTTAAATATTTTCCCTCTTTTCTACTTAACACATTTCAAATCTCAGGTCTAGTCTGAGGAACCTTTGGGGTATTACAATATCTCCCACTTGGGAACATTTATCCTTGAATATGGGGTAAGTATACCAAAAAGCTGGGGAAAGGAACTAAAATCTCAAATACTAAACATCTGAGCTGAAAATTGACTGAGTGACTGACTCCGGACTGAGATACATGATGATTCATGAATCACGCACACATGCACTGAAATAAAAGAAACTGAGAGGCATGAACTTAACATGAAACTGAATAGAGTATTAGAGAGGAAACGGATACCTCATGTTGGGACTAAGCCAGAAGGGAAAAGATACGGGTATCCAGTCATCATATCTACTTCGGCCTCCCATGTAGATCCATCAACAAGCTAATTTCTCCACAGAACCTTTACTGAAGCTACTTCTTAGTTCCTCAACATTCGAACCTGATGATCAAGTATCTTAACTGGAACCTCGTCATAGACTTCCCGTAGGTCACAGTACATCTTGGTAGCACTTGGATGCATAGAATATCGAGAAACATGAGCCTCATGCAACAACTACTCTCTCAAATCATCGACATCTAGAACACATAAACGGCCCTGGTATCGAAGCACACCATCTCCCCCTTAGAAGAAGACCTCTACCTTTTGATTCTTAATCACTTCCTTCAACTTTAACAAAATAGGATCTTCATCTTGCCTAGCCTTGATTTCAATCAAAAGAGAAGATTCTAAACCATTCTAAACAATGACACTACCATTCGTCAAGTTAGCAAGGCAAACCCCTAATCGTGCAAGCCCATGCATATCCTTCACTAACTCCTTCCTTCCATCCTCCACATGAGAAACACTCTCCATGGACAGATTGCTGAGAGCATCCGCCACTATATTGGCCTTTCCTGGATGATAAAAGAAACTTATATCATATTCCTCGAGCAGCTCTAACCATCTCCTTTATTGAAAATTAAAATTCTTCTGGGTGAACACATACTTTAAGCTCTTGTGATCCATAAACACATCCACATGGACCCCATACAAATAGTTTCTCCAAATATTCAACGCGAAAACCACCACTTCCAATTCAAGATCATGCATTGGATAATTCTTCTCATGAGTCTTAAGCTTTCTAGAGGCATACATAATGACCTTACCATGCTACAACAACACACATCCATGACTAACCCTAGAGACATCACATTACACGACGAATCTATCTAAACCCTCAAGTAGGGTCAACACTAGGGCCGAAGTAATTCAAGTCTTTAACTCTAGAAAACTCTTCACACAGGCATCCGACCACTAAAATTTGACCTTTTTCTAGATCAAATTAGTCAATGGTACTAAAATGGATGAGAATCCTTCAACAAACCTCCCGCAATAGCCAGCTAAACCCAAGAAACTCACAATATCTGAAGGATTAACTAGTCTAGGCCAATTCTGTACAGCTTCTATATTTTGAGAGTCCACCTGCACACCCTGGCTTGAAACCATATAGAGCAAAAATGCTACTGAATCCAATAAAAAGTCACACTTACCGAATTTAGCAAACAGTTGGAGATTCTTGAGGGTCTGTACCACAATCCCAAAAGGAGTAGCATGCTCCTCCTCGCTCCGAGAGTATATGAGGATGTCGTCTATGAAGAAAATCATTACATATCTAAATACGGCTTGAACACCCTCTTCATCAAATTCATAAAAGTTACAGAGCATTCATTAGTACAAAAGACATAACTACAAACTCATAGTTACCATACCGAGTCCATAAAGCTGTCTTTGGAATGTCACTCTCCATAACTCTAAGCTGGTGATATCCTGATCTGAGGTCTATCTTTGAGAAGCACTTGGCACCCTAAAGTTGGTCAAACAAGTCATCAATCCTAGGGAGGGGATACATTTTCTTGATAGTCAATGCACATATGAAGAGACCCATCTTTATTTCGAACAAAGAGAACTGGTACACCCTACCGAGACTTGCTATATCTGATGAATCCCTTATCTAGAAGATTTTTAAACTAATTTTTCAACTTCTTTAGCTCGGCTGGAGCAATTCTGTATGGAGAAATATATATAGGCTACATATCGGGAAGAAGGTCAATACCAAAGTCAATATCCCTCTTGGGAGGGACTCCCAGTAGATCATCTGGGAACACCTCCGGATACTCACACACTATAGGAACTAATTGGAGAGTCGGGGTTTTAGATGTTGCATCCTAAAACCGAACTAGATGGTAAATACAACCCTTGGAGATCATCTTTCTGGCCTTGAGGTAGGAAACAAAGTGACCTACAGGCGTAGCTAAACTGCCTTTCCATTTTAGGACTGGCTCACCAGAGAGTCAGAACTCTACCATACGGGTTCTACAATTCACTTAGGCATAACATGCATGCAACCAATCAATACTAACAATAACATAAAGATCAGTCATGTCTATCTCTACTAGATTGGCTGAGGTGATATTCTGAAGGACAGTGACAGGGAAATTTTTGTATACCCCTCGAGCTATAACTGAGTCACCGAATGGAGTGGAAACAAAGAAGGGTTTTGATAGGATTTTGAGACTAACTCCAAAACTAATAGCAACATAAGGTGTCATAAAGTATAGGGTAGCCCCTGGATCTAACAATACATACACATCAAGATGGAANGGGTAGCCCCTGGATCTAACAATACATACACATCAAGATGGAATACTTGTAACATACAAGTGACCACATACGGGGAGACCTCCTGCTCCTGACATGATGAGAGGGCATAAAACAAGTCCTGATGCTGACCACTACCCGCTCTAGTGGAGCACCCCTCTAAGATGAGCATCCTGGTGGAGTTGCTGAACTGGTTGTTGTGTGACAACTTCTACAATGGCCCTGCCTGGCCGCAGGGCAATCATTGAGCTTGTGTCTAGGATTCCCTCAACCAAAACATGCACCTGAACCTGCTAAGCATTTTTCGGTGTGCCTCCTACCACACCTGCCACAAAATGGAATGCTAGGCTCTGCTGACATGCTCCCCTAACCTCGAGAGCCTGATGCCTGTCCCCTCTGCACACGCCTCAATCCAGATGGCACACTAGCTGATGACGGTGCTAGGGTTGATGACCTCTGGTGGGAGTGTTGACAATGTGCACCGCCAGACCTCTACTGGGAAAACTTAAAGCTACATGTCCTAGACCACTTGGCCTCTCTCTCCCTTTCCTTCATCTGATCTGCCTCAATCTACTGGGCCTATATCAACAATCGGGAGAAATCAAGATGACTGTTTCAAATTGCAGTTCTACACTCCTTAACCAGTGAATCTGACACTTCATACACAAATCTATTCATACGAGCTCTCTTATCGACAACCATCTCTGGTGCATACTTGGATAGCTTGGTGAACTGCAAGGCGTACTCATGCACAATCATATTGTTCTGACACAAGTTGATGAACTACGCCACCTTTACCTCATTCAACTCCATATGGAAGAATTTGTATAGGAAGGTAGTCATGAACTCATCCTAGCTCAGGGGAACTATGCCCACTGCTCTACCATCTCTCCACTGACAATATCAAATATAAGCAACCACATTCAGCTGATAGGAGGCTAAGTCCGCGCTCTCTTCTCCCGTCACCCCAATAATCTAGGTGATCTTCTATATCTCTTTGAGAAACTCATGTGGTCCTCATCAAATCTTGACCCAAGGAACTCAAGTGGATTAATCCCAAGATAATCCCGAACTCAAGCTGCTGCTGCGCTCTCATTTTGAGGTACATGGGCCATTGCCTACTGGTTTACATGAGAAGTCAAAACCTGAGCCAACATTTGAAAAGCTGCCCTAAAATCGACATGAGAGACCTGGTCAGGAAAAGGACCTGCTTATGTTGGCGGGGCTTGTTGATGCTCATCCCTATTTCCACTTCCATGACCATTTCCATTTCCGTTCCTTCTTCCATTCATACGATATGGAGGCATGATTCTGCAATCGCGTATAACATGTGTTAGAACGATAGAGAGATACTTTATCGTACGACATAGATCATGAAAGAAAGGAGATTTCCTAAAATATCTTGTAACCTCTCCCCTATAAGTGTGACGCGTTTCACACCCATGAAATAGACTCTACTCAACGCAACTTTTAGACACCCTAGGACACTTTGAACCTTTGCTCTGATACCAAGTTTGTCGTGACCTGAACATCGGTCCGGATCTAGACATAGAACCTAATTCATGCCATGGGTGGAATTGTAGCCATTCATGGTTCTAGGTTCCATGTCTAGTCCGGGGCTTATGCTCGGGTCATGATAAACTTGGTGTTAGAGAAAAGATTTATAGTGTCCTAGGTTGTCGGAAATCGACGTTGAGTAGAGAGTTTTCCATAGATATGAAGCGCGCCACACTTTTGGGGGAGAAGATACAAGACATTTTAGGAAATTTTCCTTCTTTCATGATTTATGTCGTGCGATGAAGTATCTCTCTATCCTTCTAACTCTTGCTATACGCATTTGTAGAGTAATGCCTCTACACGAAGTAAATGGTAGAAGGAACGGAAATGGAAATGGCCATAAAGATGGCAATGGAGATGGGCACCAGCAAGCTCCACCAGCATCAGCAGGTCCTTTGCCCGAGTAGGTCTCTCATGCCGAGTTTAGAGCAACTTTTAAGATGTTGACGTAGGCTTTGACCTCTTAAATCAACCAACAGGTAGTGGCCCATTTCCCTCAAAATAGGAACATAGCGGCAGCTCGAGTTTGGGACTTTCTCAAGATGAATCAACCTAGGTACCTTGTGTCAAGAGTGGATGAGGACCCGTATGAGTTTCTTGAGGAGATATAGAAGATCACCCAAATTATGGGGTGACGGGAGATGAGAGCACAGATTTAGCCTTCTACCAGTTGAAGGAGGTCACTTACATTTGGTACCATCAGTGGGAGGATGGTAGAGTAGTGGGCGTCATTCCCGTTAATTGGGATGAGTTTACGACATCCTTCTTGGACTGATTCTTCCCTAGGGAGTTGAGGGAGACAAAAGCGGAGGATTTCATAAACATGAGGCAAAACCATATGACTGTCCAAGAGTATGACTTGGAGTTCACCTAGCTATCAAAGTATGCACCAGAGATGGTTGTAGCTCAGAGTTCGTATGATAAGATTTGTGTATCGAGTGTCAAATTTACTGTTCAATGAGTGTAGGACCGCAATGTTGAATAGTGATCTAGATTTCTCTCAATTGATTATATACGCCCAGCAGAAAGAGATGGATCAAATAAAGGAAAGGGAGAGAGATGATAAGAGGGCCAGGAGAGGCAGTTTTGGGTTCTCCCAGTAGAGGTCCAGCGGCGGACATCGTCAAAAGTCCGACTAGAGACCATCAGCCCCAACACCATCATCAGCTAGTGTGCCATCTAGATCTAGGCCTGATCAGAGAGGAAGAACATCAGGAGGCTCTAGAGGTCAGGGGAGTACGTTGCGAGAGCCCAACATGAAAATTTACGGGATGTGTGGCAGAAAGCACCTTGGAGAGGGCCTAGCGGGGTCAGGTGCGTGTTTTGGGTGTGGGAAGCCCGACATTTGCTCAGAGACTGTCCTTAAGACTGACAGGGCCAGAGTAGAGGCCATGACCCAGCCACCAGTTTAGCAGCTCCACCTGCATGCTCAACTTAGCAGGGTCCATCCACTAGTGCGGGTGTTGGTAAGTGTCAGAACATATTCTATGCCCTCTCATCTTGTAAAGAGAAGGAGGTCTCTCCAGATGTGGTCACTGATATGTTACGAGAATTTCATATTGATATATACAAATTGTTAGATCTAGGGGCTAAGTTATCTTTTGTGACCTCCTATGGTTCTATTAGTTTCGGAGTTAGTCCCGAAGTCTTATCAGAACACTTCTCAACTCTACTCCAGTCGGTGACTGAGATATAGCTCGACAGGTATACAAAAATTATCCTATAATAGTCCTTTAGAATGTCACCATAGCCAATTTAGTAGAGTTAGACATGACTGATGCCTCAGTAAATTATAGAACGCATACGGTAGAGTTCCAGTTTCGGGGTGAGCCAGTACTAAAATGGAAGGGTAGTTCAGTTGTGTTTGTAGGTCACTTTGTTTCCTACCTTAAGTCCATAAATATGATTTTCAAGTGTTGTGTGTACCATCTAGTTTGGGTTAAGGATGCTACATCTGATACCCCGGCTCTTCAGTCTGTCCCTATCGTATATGACTATCCGGTGGTTTTTATAGATGTACTAGGAGTCCCTCCTGAGCAGGAGATTGACTTTGTTATTTGTCATGCCCAACCTTGGGAGGCATGATTGGCACCTAATGCCACACTGGGATATGGGCTGACCTTGCTGGGCATATGCACTTATGGTGCCTACCCGTGACTCAAAATAAAGAAAACAAACTACTATATCTCAATTGTAAATACATCCTCAAGCCGACAAGGCCACACAACACCTGTAAAAGAATATAGATAACTCATCCAACATAACAATAAAGGCATCCTATGAGGGCTGACAAGACCACCATGTTGTCTAGTGATAACATAATGAAAACGAGACAATCATATAAACATTACAACCAACAAGGCTGCTAACTGAAAGCTTTACTAGGTCCAACACGATCAATATATAGAACTGAACATATATAGGCCCCACATAGCCAACACAGACAACTAACTGAAGACTGTAGTCTGCAACTCTCTAAGAGTGAAAATATTGGTCGGGACTGGGCCCTGGCCTACCCAAATGCTATACAAATAAAAGACTGGTAACCTTTACAACCTAACAACTCCAAATGAAAGGAGCTGACCAATCTTATGACTCTGAATAACTACTAGGAGATCCCGAAACCTGTCTGTCTTAACCTGCAGGTAAGTATGTAGTGCTGCATGCATGGGCGTCAGTACAATATGTACCGAATATATAAGGCGGTAATAAAAAGCTTAATAGAAGCTGATAAAGACTGAAAGTAAGTAGCAACAAGGGGCAGAAGATAACCTATAAGCTTTCTTATCCATAAACTGCATCTAGTAAATCACTACACGTACGTGAGCTAAAACTATATGATTATACATTCATATAATAAAGGTAGCAGGAAAGTATAAAAACAAGAACCTACCTGGTCTCCATAAGCCTGGAAGGTGTAAGCAACGTAGAAACAACTTACCAGGGCCCCCATAAGCCCTAGTAAATATAATTCAATCTATATACCCCTATCAAGGTTCTAATGATTTTATTGGTACTATAGCCAACCTACCTGGTTTCTAGGTCCGCATCTGAGTCCGCTGGACTCCTATAACTGTGTTTGAGCCCATTGGGCACCTATAACTGCACCCTAGGCACAAAAGGCTCGACGGAGGATAAGTAATGCCGGTACGACATAAAAAGAGGTTCATATATGTATGGACGTAGATAAGGCCTAGGCCTGAGTATGGTCCCATCGGACATCAAATAGCTCCTGTAAGCAACATCATATAGCTCGTCCAAGAAATCAATAGCCCTGTAGGCGATGACATAGTTAGAAACCCTGATGCTAGTCAACAAAAGGCTATCCTAGGTGGGGTCAATCCCAACAAATATTGTAATACCCAGGAAGGGCCTAAGAATAGACCCGGGAGTTTAAAATTAGAAAGTGTAGAAAACTGGCAAAAATATCATAGAAGGGGTGACCCTACGACTTGTGGAAGGATACGATGGGTCATCATATACAGTCGTGGTTTGGGAAGTCAGGGAAGCAGTGGTGAAAACAAACGATGTAATGACTCATTGTAAGGAACGACGAGTCGTTGTTACCAGTTGTTAGAAGCACTGAGTTTAGGATGAGGAGGAAGCAACAGGCCGTCCCATGATTCTTTGTGAGATACAATGACCCGCTGTTTCTAGTCGTTACTTGTTGGTTGAAGTTTCCAGTGCATTCAATGGTAGGAGACCACGACTCGTTGGATGCCACCATGTGTCGTGTGAGGCTGGTGGAAAGAGAGGTCACATTTGGTCAAGGGGTTAACGACAGTCAATTCAACGACCCGTGGTTTGTTGTAACGATTCATCCTATTGTGTCATGGGAAGGATCTGAGACATTTCATGAGGCATTGGACCCGACGACTCAATACCACGAGTCATGGTATGATGCCACGACCTGTTGTGTCGGTTGTTGGTCTGTCCGGGCTAGATTTCAGGGAAATTATTTTAAGGGTATTTTCGAACTTTTCTTTTTATTAGCCCCTAAACTACATCATTTTTCTTATTTCCTAAGTGTAATAAGAGGAGTCAAGTCCCTATTGCATGCCCATTCTCACGCAAGGATTCTGGAGAGGTTTTGGAAGATTGAAGGCCTTCTTCCCCAAATTTTCTTCAATTCCTTTGTGGGTGTGCAAGGAGATTTAAGTTCATCTATTCCCAGGTATGTAGGGTTTTAAAATGGGTGGAATTATTCCTCACCCATGCCCAATTTCAAGTAAATTCATGAATTCTCCTACTAAAATTCAAATCCCAAAGCATGTCAATGTGATTTCTCCTTATGGGTATGTTTTAATTGAGTTTTTCTTATGGAAATATGCATGATGGGCAGGTTTTACTATTATTTTCTTTAATTCATGGTTCAATCTTCTTAAATATAAATTTACCATTTATGGAAGTTCATGGAAATCATGATTTGTGATGAATATTCATTACTTTAAGTTTATTGATTAAGAAAATAAATGAATCCAAGTTACCCATGTTTATAAGAATGTTTAGAAAGAATTGAGTTTGATGAAGCATTGGGTAATGCCCATATGAGAAGAAAGATTTATGATTTATTAAACAAATTTTATGACTTATCGATTAATGATGTTGGCTGATAAAAAGGGCCTTGATTCTCGGCTAAGAATGTTTTAAAGGGGATCAATGATGATGAATGTTATATCTTAGCCAATGAATATTTATGCATGATGTTAATAATTTATGTATGAGCCTATATGCATATTTGTGGGAGCCATGTGTAGCACCGAGAAGCCCGGCGTTCAAAGGACAACGCTGGTTTCTCATTACCATGTGCCACCGTGGGTTGTAAATGTTATGATGTTATGATAATGATCCCCTCAAATGTGATATCACTCCTTATGCACGACCCTCGCCTAGCAAGCCAGGGTCTGCTCTGCCCACTTGAGCGAAATAGTTGGGCATCATGAAAGGCTCTACCATGATGGTGTCGGTTATGACTAGTCCTCCCATTTTCCAAATGTTTTTATGCATTTCTATATTTATGTTATTGGCTCAATTTATATTATGATAAAGTTATTTACCATTATGATAATGAATAATTATGAATTATTTGAAAGTCTTGAGCCTTATGTTCTAATACGAAATTTTTTTATGCAAGCATGATGTCCTTCTCCTATGTCTAATTATGAGTTTATTTTATTTTTAAAATGTCCATTTTACTTAACTTGCATACTCAGTACATTCCACGTACTGACCACATACTTTCTATGATGTATCGTTTCATGATACAGGGTCTAGATTACTGGCTCATCCTCACCCTTAGGCCATCTCACCCTACGCCTTTAGCTTGTTGGTGAATCCTCATATTCCGAGGTCTATTTTACAGACTTTCTTGTTGTTTATGTTCCGTATTGGTTGGGTCCGTTGATGATGTTGTCCCATCAACCCATCTTATGTACTAGAGGCTTATAGACAAGTATGTAGTACTCCCCTAAGTAAACATTGGTATTTCTTGATGCTATGTTATGATTATGTTTCCATTATACATTTATGATTATCGTTTCGCTGATGTGAATGAGATTAGTTGTATGCATGAGCCATGGGTCGACTCGGGGTCCCTTGTCCCGTGTCTACGATCCGAGTGTACGTTCGGGTCATAACAAACTTGGTATTAGAGCCATAGGTTTTGAAGTGTCCTAGGTGGGTTTGAAAGCCATGTTAAGTAGAATATTTTTCATGGGTGTGAAGCGCGCCACACCTATGACGCAGAGGCCACTAAATGTTTTAAGGAAATGTTTACTTCTTTCATGTTCTATGTCATGTGATCAAAAGTCTCTCCATCCTTCTAACTCATGCAATTTGCGATTGCAGAATTATGGCTCCCAGAAGAATTAATGGAAGGAGGAATGGAAATGACGAAGGCCATGGAGGTGGCAATGATCATGGGCATTAGCAAGCACCACCTGTTCCGGAGCCCCAGACACTAGAGTTGGCTTCCCACACAGAGTTTCGGGCAGTGATTCAAATGTTGGCACAGGCCTTTACCTCTCAGGTCAATTAGCAGGATGTTGCGTAGGTTCCCCATAATGGAAGTGCGGCAGCAACTCAGATTAGAGACTTCTTGAGGATGAACCTTCCTGAGTTCACGGGATTGAAGGTGGATGAGGATCCACACGAGTTCATTGAAGGGATCCTGAGGGTCACTCAGGTTATGGGAGTGACGAATGGGGAGTGTGTGGACTTGGCCTCTTATTAGCTAAAGGAGGTCGCTCATATTTTGTACAAAAAATTGAAGGATAGCAGGGTAGTGGGAGCGGGCCCTATCAGCTGGGATGAGTTCCACATGGCCTTTCTTGATAGGTTCTTCCCTCGGGAAATGAGCAAATTGAAGGCAGCTGAGTTTGTTCACCTCAACAAAAGAAAGATAACAGTGTTGGAGTATTAACTGAGTTCACTCACTTGTCGAAATACGTCCCACAGTTGGTGAAGGATCAGAGGGCGCGGGTGAGCCGATTTGTTTATGGAGTAGCCGGTTATTTAGTCCAGGATAGTAGGACTTCCATACTTCACCAGGATATGGAATGTCCTCACATAGTGTTGTACGCCCAGCAGATGGAGGCGACTCATGCAAGGGAGAGGGAAGCGAAGAGGGCTTGGACAGATAGTTATGGGTTTTCGGATCAGAGGTTCGGCGGTAGCTACCATCCACAGTTTAAGCAATGGTCACTAGCCCAGTGCCATCATCAGCTAGTGTTCCATCCAGGCCAGGGGTGATAAGAGGAGCAGGGTTTTAGGGTTGAAGGATAAGAGGGGCACCCTGTTAGAGTATACCTCTTCAGCTTGCGGGAAGTGTAACAAGAGTCACACCGAGGAGTGCTTGCTCCGTTCAGATGTCTACTTTGGGTGTGGTAGACCTGGGTACATGCGCCGAGCGTGCCCATATTATAGACAGTGTGATGATAAGGGTCGAGCACAGACCACCAGGACAGTAGTAGCTCCAACCCGTTTAGCTCCACAGGGAGTATCTACTCTTGGGGCTGGCGGTCAGCGCCAAAATCAATTCTATGCCCTTGCCTAGCACTAGGAGAAGGAGACTTCACAAGACGTAGTAATTGGTCTGTTGTGTGTCATTAATATTAATGTTTAGGCCTTGCTAGATCCCGGAGCTACATTATTTTTCGTGACTCCTTACATTTCTAGTAGCCTTGGAGTTAGTCCTGAGACCTTGTTAGAACTGTTTTTAGTTTCTACACTTGTCGGTGATTCAGTTGTAGCTAGACGGGTATATAGAGGGTGCCTGGTCACAGTGTTTCATAAGGTTACCTCCGCAGACTTAGTCGAGTTAGCCATGATTGATTTTGACATCATTTTTGGTATGGATTGGTTGTTTGCATGTTACGCTTTGATTAATTGTAGGACCCGTACCGTGTATTTTTTTTCTCGAGTGATTCAATTTTAGAGTGGACGGGTAGTTCGGCGGTGCCAGCAGGTTGGTTTATTTCCTATCTTAATGCTAGGAAGATGATCTCTAAAGGGTGTATGTACCACCTATTTAGGGTTAAGGATTTGGAGTTCGAGGCCCCAACTATTCAGTCAGTTCCAGTGGTGTGCCGATACCCGGAGGTATTTCTCGAGGATTTGCCAGGTGTTCCTCTAGAAAGGGAAATTGATTTCTGTATTGATCTAGCGCCAGATACGCAACCTATTTCTATCCCTCCTTACAGGATGGATCCAGTCGAGCTAAAGGAATTGAAAGAGCAGTTGAAGGATCTATTGGATAAGGGCTTGATTAGACTGAGCCAGTCTCCATGGGGCGCACTAGTTCTATTTGTTCGGAAGAAGGATGGTTCCCTTCGCATATATATTGACTATCGAAAGTTGAACAAGGTTACCATCAAGATCAGGTACCCCTTACCCAGGATTGATGATTTGTTTGACCAGCTTCAAGTTGCCAAGTGTTTCTCCAAGATTGACCTCAGGTCTGGGTATCACCAGCTTAGAGTTTGGGAGAGTGACATCCCAAAGACCACTTTCAAGACTCGGTATGGTCACTACGAATTTGTTGTTATGTATTTTGAGCTAACTAATGCTACTGCAGCTTTTATGGACTTTATGAATAGGGTATTCAAGCCATTTGTGGATATGTTCGTGATCATGTTCATCGACGACATTCTTATATACTCCAGGAGCAAGGAGGAGCATGACACTCATTTGAGAATAGTGCTGCAAACCCTCAAGGATTGTCAGCTGTATGCAAAGTTTAGCAAGTGTGAATTTTGTCTTTACTTTGTAGCATTTCTAGGTCATGTGGTATCAAGTGAAGGCATAAGGGTAGATTCCCAGAAGATAGAGGCGATGAAGAATTGGCCTAGACCGGTGAATCCTTCTGAATTTTTGAGTTTATTAGGCCTAGATGGCTACTACCGGAGGTTTTTTGCGAGTTTCTTATCCATTGCGGCACCTTTGTCCAACTTGACTTAGAAAAAGGTGAAATTTCAATGGTTGGATGCTTGTGAGAAAAGTTTCCAAGAGTTGAAGACCCGAATCACTTCAGCACCCGTGTTGACCTTACTTGAGGGTACCAATGGCTCTGTTGTCTATTGTGATGCTTCGAGATTCAGACTGGGATGTGCATTAATGCAACATGGGGAGGTAATAGGATATGCCTCGAGACAGCTGAAGGTCCATGAAAAGAATTACCTGACCCACGATCTTGAGTTGGCCGCGATGGTGTTTGTATTAAAGATATGGAGGCATTACTTGGATGGGGTCCACGTGGATGTATTTATGGATCACAAGAGCTTTCAGTATGTGTTCACCCAGAGGGATCTAAATCTTCGACAAAGGAGGTGGTTGGAATTACTTAAGGACTATGATATGAGTGTCCTTTACCACCCGGGCAAAGCTAATGTCGTTGCGGATGCGCTTAGTAGACTCTCCATGGAAAGTGTCTCCCACGTGAATGAGGGAAAGAAGGAGTTTGTGAAGGATGTCCACCGGCTCGCAAGATTGGGAGTTAGATTGACCGATTCAAATGTGGCGGTGTTGTTGTACATAACGGGTCAGAATCGTCCTTGGTAGTTTATATTATATCTAGGAAAGATGAGGATCCAATATTGAGGAAGCTGAAGGAGGTGGTGAGGGGTCAGACGGTGGAGGCCTTCTCCCAAGGGGGAGATGGTGTGCTACAATACTAGGGTCGACTATATATTCCGGAAATTGATAATTTGAGAGTTCGGATAATGGATGAGGCACATGGTACCAGATATTCAATTCATCCAGGATCCACAAAAATGTATTGGGATTTGCGAGAAATCTATTGGTGGGATGGTATAAAGAAAGATGTTGCGGAGTTCATAACAAAGTGTCCAAACTGTCAACAAGTGAATGTCGAACATCAAAGATCGGGAGGCGTACTTCAGGATATCAGCATCCCCACTTTGAAGTGGGAAGAGATTAATATGGATTTTGTTACGGGCCTACCTCATACGCGCCAACATTATGACTCCATTTGGGTGGTGGTGGACAGGTTAACTAAGGCTGCACATTTCCTACTGGTCAAGACCACGGATTTAGTGGATGGTTATGCTAAGTTGTATATTCGGAAGTTAGTTCGAATTTATGGCATTCCCTTGTCTATTATTTCAGACCAAGGTACTTAGTTTACTTCTCAATTCTGGAGATCTTTTCAAAAAGGACTTGGGACACAAGTTCAGCTCAGTACAGCCTTCCATCTGCAAATGGATGGCCAGGAAGAACGAACCATTCAGACCCTTGAGAATAAGTTGAGGGCATGTATTATGGATTTTAAAGGTAGCTGGGATGATCCCTTGATCGAGTTTGCTTATAATAACAGTTACCACTCCAGTATCCAAATGGCACTGTTCGAGGATCTTTACGGGTGGAGGTGTAGATCTTCCATCGGATGGTTTGAGTTTGGTGAGGCAGCCATGATAGGCCCAGATTCGTTTCATGAGGCAATATTAAAGGTTCAGTTGATAAGGGACTGGTTAAAAACCGCTCAGACTCATGAGAAATTGTATCCTAATGTGAGGAGAAGAGATTTGGAGTTTGATGTGGACGACTGGGTATTTCTAAAGGTATATCCCATGAAGGGAGTCATGCGGTTCGGAAAGAAAGGTAAACTCAGTCCCCACTATATTGGTCCCTATCGGGTTGTGAGGAGAATTGGTAAGGTGGAGTATGAGTTGAACACGCCATCAGAGCTATCTTAGTTCATCCCTTCTTTCATGTGTCACTTTTGAAAAAGTGCTTGGGTGATCTAGCCTTAGTAGTTCTGGTAGACAGCATTGGGATGAAAGATAGCCTCCGCTATTAAGAAATTCCTGTGGAAATCTTAGATCATCAAGTCCATAAGCTATGGAACAAATAAGTAGCTTAAGTTAAATTATTATGGAGGAACAAGCATGTTGAGGGAGCTACGTGGGAAGCCGAAGCAGATATGATGGCTACATACCAACATTTGTTCTCTACCGGCTCAGTTCCAACTTGAGGTATCAGTTTTTTCCTATGAATCTATTTAGTTTTCAAGTTCAGTTTGTGTGTGCAAGTTTCTTTTATGTGTATGAATGCATAAGTGAAGCATGGGATCAGTTCAACTATGTGGTTTTATTCAGAGGTAGTCATTCCGTGAAAATTTCGGTTAAATTGATCAGTATATTACTATGATAAATTCTATGTTTCCTTTTGCTGCTTTTTTCCTACATTCGAGGATGAATGTTCCCAAGGGGGAGATATTGTAATACCCTGGAAGGGCCTAAGAATAGATCCGGGAGTTTAAAATTGAAAAGTGCAGAAAACTTGCAAGAATATCACAGAACGGATGACCCTATGACTTGTTGTAGGATACCATGGTTCGTCATATACAGTCGTGGTTTGGGAAGTCAGGGAAGCAGTAGTGACAACGGACGGTGTAACGACTCATTGTCAGGAACAACGAGTCATTGTTACCAAGTAGAAAGACTGAGTTTAGGCTGAGGAGGAAGCAACGGGCCATCCCACGATTCGTTGTGAGATACAATGATCCGTTGTATCTAGTCGTTGCTTGTTGGTTGAAGTTTCTAGTGCATTCAATGGTTGGAGATCACGACTAATTGGATTCCACCACAAGTCTTTGTGAGGCTCGGGGAAAGAGAGGTTAGATTTTGTCAAGAGGTTAACGACGGTTGATTCAACGACCCATGGTTCGTTGTAACGACTCATCCTGTCATGTCATGGGAAGGATCTAAGACATGTCATGAGGCAGTGGACCCGACGACTCAATACCATGAGTCGTGTTATGATGCCACGATCCGTTGGGTCAGTCGTTGGTCTATTCGGGCCAGATTTCAGGGAAATTATTTTAAGGGTATTTTTGACCTTTCCTCATTTTAGCCCCTAAACAACGTCGTTTTGATTATTTCCTGAGTGTAATAAGAGGAGTTAAGTCCCTATTGCATGCCCATTCTCATGCAAGGATTATAGAGAGGTTTTGGGAGATTGAAGGCCTTTTTCCCCAAATTTTCTTCAATTCCTTTGTGGGTGTTCAAGGATCTTTAAGTTCATCTATTCCTAGGTATGTAGGGTTTTAAAATGGGTGGAATTCTTCCTCACCCATGCCTAATTTCAAGTAAATTCATGAATTCTCCTACTCAAATTCCATGGGGTTTTTCCCAAAGCATGCCAATGTGATTTCTCCCTATGGGTATGTTTTAATTGAGTTTTCTTATGGAAATTTGCATGATGGGTAGGTTTTACTATTATTTTATTTAATTCATGTTCCAATCTTTTTAAATCTAAATTGCCCATTTATGGAAGTTCATGGAAATCATGATTAGTGATGAATGTTCATTATTTTAATTTTATTGATTATGCAAATGCATGAATCCAAGTTACCATGTTTATGAGCATGTTTTGAAAGGATTTAGTATGAAGAAACATTGGGCAATGACCATATGATGAATACTGATTTATGATTTATGAAACGAATTTCATGACTTATTGATTTATGATGTTGGCCGATAAGAAGGACCTTCATTCTTGGCTAAGCATGTTTTAAAGGGGATCAATGATGATGAATGTTATATCTTAACCAATGAATTTTTATGCATGATGTTAATGATTTATGTATGAGCCTATATGCCAGTTTTTGGAGCCGTGTCTAGCACCGAGCAGCCCGACGTTCAAAGAACTATGTCGGTGTCTCATAACCGTATGGCACTGTGGGTTGTAAATGTTATGATGTTATGATAATGATCTCCTAAAATGTGATATCACTCCTTATGCACGACCCTCTCCTGGCAAGCCAGGGTCGGCTCTGCCCACTTGAGCGAGACAGTGGGGCATCATGAAAGGTTCTACCATGATGGTGTCGGTTATGACGAGTCCTCCCATTGTGCCACATGTTTCTATGAATTTTTATATTTATGTTATTGCCTCAATTTATATTATGATAAAGGTATTTACCATTATGATAATGAATGATTATGAATGATTTGAAAGTCTTGAGCCTTATGTTCTATTACGAAGATTTTTGATGCAAGCATTATGTCCTTCTTCTATGACTAATTATGAGTTTATATTACTTTTAAAATGTCCGTTTTACTTAACTTGCATACTCAGTACATTCCACAAACTGACCGCATACTTTCTATGCTATATCGTTTCATGATTCAGGGTCCGTATCACAGGCTCATCCTCACCCTTAGGCCATCTCAGCCTACACCTTCAGCTTGTTGGTGAGTCCTCATATTCCGAGGGCTGTTTTATAGAATTTCTTGTTATTTATGTTTCCATATTGGTTGGGATAGTTGGGGATGTTTTCCCATAAACCCATCTTAGGTACTAAAGGCTTTCAGACAAGTATGTAGTGATCGTGGGCAAAATAGCATATCCAAGTGATACTTTATAACTTAGTTTTGCCTTGTTTATCTATTAATTTATATACATTCTCATGTAATTTTATGTAAATGTGAATATATACACTAACCAA
>JACEIK010001816.1:186841-207639 GCA_018107945.1 Datura stramonium | reverse complement strand
ATCAAAAACCTACAAAACAAAGGCTAATCATGTTGGTTAGCACATATCTTCACTTTTATATAAAATCACATAAAAATGTATCAAATAGCTTAGACAACACAACTAATTTAAGTTGTAAAGCGTATCACGGGACCTATATTATTTCCCGTGATCACTATGAGTTGGAGCTACCAACTGAGTTAGCTTCGGCGCATCCAGTTTTCCATGTATTATTGTTGAAGAGGTTCACTGGTGACCCAGCTTTGGTTATTCCCTTAGAGAGCATAGGTGTGAAGGATAGTCTTACCTATGAGGAGGAACCCATTGAGATCCTTGATCATCAAGTTTGGAAGTTGAGGAACAAAGAAGTAGATTTAGTGAATGTCTTATGGAGGAATCAACTTGCTGAGGGAGCTACATGGGAGGTCGAAACATATATGATGGCTAAATACCCGCATCTTTTCCCTTCTGACTCAGTTTTAGTGTGAGGTATCCATTTCCTCTCTAATACTCTATTCAGTTTCATGTCCAATTCATGTCTCTCAGTTCCTTTCCTTTCATGTTCTAGCATGCATGTATAAATCATGAATTCAGTTCAGTTATGTATTTCAATTCAAAGTCAGTCACTCTGTTAGTTTTCAGCTTCAAATATCCAGTATTTGGGATTGCAATTCCTTTTCCCTGATTTTTAGTATGTTTAACCCACATTCAAGGAAAAATTCTCCCAAGGGGGAGATATTTTATTGCCCTAAAAGTTCCTCAGACCAAAATCGATATTAGAAATATGATCAGCAAAAAAGAGGAAATTTTTACAGGATGACTCATTGTACGAGTCATGGTGAGAAGTGACGAGTCACGGGAACTGTTCATAGTTAGAACCTACAGAAGGAGTTCAGTAGCAATGAATCAAGGTACGACTCGTGGGATCATGTAACGAGTCATTGTTAGGAGTTGTGGGAATCTTCTTTTCTGTTAGCTTGGGAAGGTATGACTCTTGGTACAACTTGTTGTGGCAAACAATGGATCATAGTAGGGAGTCGTTGGTTGGTTCAGGATTGTCAAGTTTGGAAGGTACGGGTCATGGTCAGAATCATCATGGGGAACAATGAGTCGTGGATTGCACTTACAGGAAGGGGGCAAAGGAATTGGTAGAATTGGTAACGGACGGGTCGAATGACTCGTCATTTGATGGTACAAGTCATGGTTTGATTCGTGGGAAACTTTAGAAGTCAGAGTGAATAGTAGGATCAACTAGAGCCAACCACGAGTCGTGGTATTAGGTGCAACTCGTGGTATGAGTCGTTTCTTCTGGAAGTGAGTGATTTTTTGCAAAATTAGTAAGGGTGTTTTTGTAATTCCTAAGATCCTAAGTCCTAAAATATGTTGTTTTAAGCCCTAAAAGAAGTGTATTAAGGAAGTTTAACCTATTCTAATTCATTCAACTGCCATGCATGCAAATTTAGAGATTTTCTATTGAAGATCAAGCTTATATACTTCAATTTCTTCTCTAAATCTCTTGGTCTTTTAAAGACAAGTGTAGATTCAGCTCACCCAGGTATGTATGGCTATGAACGAGAGTTTCTTTCACTCTCATGCTCAAAATTGTCCTCAATTCTATGAATTCAAGTTCTAGATCAAATCCATGATCCTATCGGATTTTAACCCAATTTTATGAAATCCTTTATAAATTATTTATGGGTAAATCTGCCCTATGTTTCAAAGTATGATTGAAGCTTCATGGGCCAATTTTACACCTATTTTGATTATAAATTCATGATTTCATGTTTTAGAAATGTATGCCCAATTTTACAAGTTTCATGAAAAGTCAACTTTATGATTTATGATTTCAAATATGATGAGATATCTAGCATGAACGGATAATTACAAATTACTCGTGTATGAATCCATGATTTTCCTTATGAAGTCTATTAAAAATATTCCTAATTTTAAGGTTTGGGAAAGCCCACACAAGTTAAGTCTGTTTCATGATTTGGCCAATGCTAATAAGATCAGTTGATAGATGTACATTTGTTGAGTCAAGATTCCGCAATGTTCAAATTCAAGTAATGTTTTGAGAATATGATTATATGAGCACTATGCACGTTTTGGGCGTAGTGCCTAGCACTGAGTAGTTTTGGGGTTCCAAGATTCCCGGTCTCATAAACTATGCGCCAATGTAGGTATACATTTTAAGATAACTATAGAGAGTGTTTCCCTACCCAAGGGCACACCGTGATATCACACATAACTTATCCTTAAACTTGAAAATGCTTATGATGGCCATCCTCCATGTGGGAAAGACGTGGGATCTTCATGCACTCATACATGGTGGTTGTCGGTTAAGACGAGTCTCTCATTGTTCCTCATGATTTCAGTTATGCATGTTTATGAATTATGATATTATATTGTTAGCAGGTTTTATCCAATGACTAGCTTATAAGCTTTTAGTTATGATTTCAGATATAACAATCCATATGATTCTATTTTCATCTTTGGGTCGTTCTATTCAGATATGAATTTCAATTTATGACTATACATGTTTTCAGATATCAGCATGCAGTCCTTACTCTCATGATCATATGATTTGTGATTATGTGCATGATTTGAGTTTATATTTACTCAGCATGCTTTACTTACCTTGCATACATAGTACATTCCAAGTACTGACTGCATACTCTATGGTGTAACATTTTGTGATATAGGTTTAGACGATCAGACTCAATTTGTCGTTAGCTAGTTTCCTGCAGCATAATTTCGATTCCCATAAGTGGTGAGTCCTCATCATTTGAGGACATTTAGTCAGTGTTGAGTCATATTATTTTCAGTTTCAAACTATAGTGAGCTAGTTGGAGAGGTTGTCCCATCAGCTCCTCAAACATGTTAGACACTTATCAAACAATATGTAGAATTTCAGTTTTATTAGTATTGACTCCATTATTATTTTTATATATTCAGACTTCTGCTTATTCTTGTTTTAGTCATCGAATTTTTCTTGACATATGTTCTTTAGTTATCATGTTCATGCCATGGGTCAACTTAGAGCCATTCGTGGTTCTAAGTTTTGTGTCTCGGTCTGAACCTATGTTTGGGTTGTGAAATTTCTTATCTCCTAAAAGGGTATTTTAGAGGGTTATATTCATCCTAGACCCTAAGTCTACTCCTAACACTCCATGTTGAGGATCGGAACCCTCTCAAGCCTCAAGCATCAAGGTCCTCCTTCTCCTCCAATTCTCTTGGGCACCAAATCTTAGCAAGAATCCCATCAATCCCAGATATGTAGGGTCATGAATGGGGTAAATCCTTCCACCCTCATGCCCCATTTCATTCCTATCTCATTATTTCAAGTCTCCAAGCATGATTTACTAAAATACTAGGGTTAGGCTCAATTCCCATGAAATTTCCTATGAATTCCAGTCTCTTATGATCATATCCATCATTTATGATTATGATTACTTGTTTTCTACCAGAACCTCTCATGGATCTATATTTTTAAATTTATGGTGATTTTTCCCAATTATTCATGATTTTATGAATTTCAAACTTATGAGCCTATCATTTCAAGTAATGACTATTTATTCAAGTAATTATGATTTTCATGACACTCAGTTTATGTATCATGGCCAACTCAATGGCATTATTCTCATGACTATTTCACGTATGTCAAGTTTGATTATGACGTCAAGATTTAGAAAAGCCCATGCAAGATCAAGTATGTTTTCACGATGATGATTATGAGCCATGTGCATATTTTTGGGAGTAGGGTGTAGCATCGAGTGGGATAGGGGTTCAAGAAAACCCCAAGTCTCATATCTATGTGCCACCATATATATATATATGTATATATATATTCATGTTCAAGCTCTACGAGGATTCACGAGTGATATAACACCTTAATCGTTGCTTGCCTTGGTACTCTTGGGATAACTCTACCCACTTGAGCGAGATGGGGCATCATGTAAACTCTCTCATGATGGTGTTGGTTATGATGAGTCTCTCATTGTTCCTCATGTTTCAAATTATTCATGTTCATGACTTATGATACTATGTTCTATAGCGTATTTGACCCATTGATTAGTTTATGAGCTTTCACATATGATTTCAAGTATGATAAACCATATGATTTCTATTTTCATACCTTAGGTCATTATTCATCAGCTTATGATGAATAACTTATGTGTATAACTATTATACGATTATGAGTTCATCATGGTTAGCCTTTAATTTTGACCTTGATATACTATTTTACGAGCATGTTTTAGTTTCTCTACATACTCTTTATATTCAAAGTACTAACCGCATACTCTATTCTATATCGTCTAAATATATAGGTTTGAGTGATCAGTCTCAGCCCCGACGTTAGCTTGCTCCCACTTCAGTCCAGTATCATCCCAATTTTGGTATGTTCTCATTATCCGAGGATGGTAGTTTTGGTTTATGTCTTTTTGTCTTATGTCTTTCAGTTTTAGAATGAGCGAGATAATTAAGAGTGTTGTCGCATCAGCTCATTGTATGATTAGAGGCTTTTAATACAACTAGGAATAGATGGTTCAGCGTTGTTTATTTGTTGTCTACGCTTATGCTTTATGATATGTAGACTTCCGCTTATGTTGTGTTCATGCTTTATTTCATCTTAGTTATGCTCATAATCATGCTACCTATGTTCGATAGATTAGCTTGGAGCCATTCGTGGTTCTAGGTCCCGTGTCTCAGTCCGGGGACCACGCTCGTGTCCTGACATACTTGGTAGCAGAGCATTAGGTTTATGTGTTTCCTAGGGTGTCTGAAAGCCGTGTTAAGTAGAGTCTTTTCAATGGGTGTGAGGCGCACCACACTTCTAGGGAAGAGGCTACGAGACATTTTAGGAATCTTCCTTTCTTTTATAATTCTATCTCGTCCTATGAAGTTCAACTCTCTTTATCCTTCTAACTCATGGTATATGTGTCTGCAGAGGTATTCCTTCTCGTCGAGTTAATAGAAGAAGAAATGACAATGACAATGACCATGGGAATGGCAACAGAGGTAGGTATCAACCAGCTCCAACTGATCCTTTGTAGGAGTAGGTTACTCATGCTATGTTTAGGGTTGCTTTTCAAATGTTGGCCCAGGCTATTATAGCTCAAGTCAACCATTAGGCGGTTGTCATGTGAATCAAAATAGGAATGCAGCGGTAGCTATGGTACGAGACTTCACTAGGATGAACTCACCTGAGTTTCATGGGTCAAAGGTGGATGAGGATCCCCATGAGTTTATTACGGAGGTACAGAAGATTACCAAGATTATGGGTGTTACAGGAAATGAGAGTGTAGATTTTGCATCCAACCAGTTGAAAGTGGTTGCTCATATATGGTTCCGATCGTGGAAGGAGAGTAGGGGAGTTGGTGCAATCTCCATTGGTTGGGTTGAGTTTGTTACAACTTTCTTAGACCGATTCTTTCCTCGAGAGTTGAGGGAAGGGAAGGCAGTAGAGTTCGTTAACTTGAAGCAGATTGACATGACTGTTCAAGAGTATGCCCTGAAGTTCACCCAGCTATCCAAGTATGCTCTAGAGATGGTTGCAGAGCCAATGGCTCATATGAGCAGGTTCGTGAACAAGATTGCGGATTCATTAGTCAATGAGTACAAGACTGCCATGCTACTTAGTGATATGGATATCTCCTGACAGATGATATATACCCAGCTGATAGAGGTAGCACGGATAAAGAAATGGGAGAGAAAGGCCAAGAGGGCAAGGACAGGGAGCTATGGATACTCTAAGTAGATATCCGATGATGGACATGACCCTCATCCCCATCAGAGGTCGTCAGCCCAGCTCCATCATCAGCCAGCGTTCCATCCAGACCTTGAGGGAATTAGAGAGGCAGAGTGTTAGGCTCTAGGGGTCAGAGGAGTATGACAGGGGAGCGCACTTTCCCAGCTTCCAGGTAGTGTGGTAAGAACCACCAATGAGAGTGCTTGATTGGCTTAAATGTTTTCTTCGGGTATGGGAATCCCAAGCACATGCACAGGGATTGTCCTTTAGCTAGACAAGGTGATAGTAGAGGCCATGTCCTAGCCACCACTTCGGCAGCTTGCCCATCTAAGTAGGGTGCCTCTTCTAGCGCAGCTGGCAAACAATGCCAGAACAGGTTCTATGCACTTTCATCCCATTAGGAGTAAGAGTGCTCACCAACCTGGTCTTTGGTATGTTACGAGTCTTCCATATTAATGTTTATGCATTGTTACACCTAAGGGCCACATAATCCTTTGTGATTCCTTATGTAGCTATAAGTCTCAGTGTCAGTCCCGAAATCCTTTCAAAACCCTTCTCTGCCTCTACTCCTATTGGTGAGTCAGTTTTAGCTCAATGGGTATGTAGAAATTTCCCTATCACGATTCTTCAGAAAGTCACCTCAACGGACATACTGGAGTTAAATATGACCGATTCCAATGTTATCTTTAGTATGGATTTGTTGTATACTTGTTATGTTTTGGTTAATTGTGGAACACGTATGGTAGAGTTCTGGTTTCTGGGAGAACTAGTCTTAGAGTGGAAGGATAGTTCAGCTGTGCCTTTAGGTCACTTTATTTCCTATCTTAAAGCTAGAAAGCTGATTTGCAAGGGTTTTTCAATACCATTTAGTTCAGGTTAAGGATTCCACATCCGAGACCCCGACTCTTCAGTCAGTTCCTATGGTATGTGAGTATCTGGAGGTGTTCCCAGATGATCTACCAGGACTCCCTCCCGAGCGTGAGATTGACTTCAGCATTGACCTTCTCCCTGATACGCAGCCCATATCCATTGCTCCTTACAAAATGGCTCCAGTTAAGCTAAAGGAGTTGAAAAAGCAATTGAAGGATCTCTTATATAATGGTTTCATCAGGCCTAGTATGTCTCCATATGGTGCTCCAGTCCTTTTTTTAGAATAAATATTATTTCCTCTAAATGTGTATTGATTATCGACAAATGAACAAGGTCACAACTAAGAGTAAGTATCCCCTCCCCAGGATTGATGACTTATTTTACAACCTTTAGGGTGCTAAGTGCTTTTTGAAGATAGACCTCAGATCCTACTATCATTATCTCAGATTCAAGGAGAGTGACATTCCAAAGGACCCAGTATGGTCATTATGAGTTTGTAGTTATGTATTTTAGAATAACGAATGCTCCTGCAGCTTTTATGGATTTGCTGAACATGGTGTTTAAGCAGTATTTGGATATGTTCGTTATTGTCTACATAGATGATATCCTCACATATTCTCGTAGCGAGGAGGATCATACCGCTCATTTGAGGATTGTGTTGCAGATTCTCAAGGATCTTTAGTTGTTTGCTAAATTCGGTAAGTGTGAGTTTTGGATGAACTCATTAGCAATCTTGGGTCATGTGGTGTCTAGTGAGGTTTTTTATGTAGACTCTCAAAAGTTAGAGGCGGTGAAGAACTGTCCTAGACCTGTCATTCCTACTGATATTAGGAGCTTTTAGGGTTTAGTTGGTTACTATAGGAGGTTCGTAGAAGGATTTTCATCCAATGCAGCACCATTGACTAAGTTGACCCAGAAGTAGGTCAGATTTCAGTGGTCGGATGCTTGTGAGAAGATTTTTTAGGAGTTAAATACTCGACTCACTTCAGCCCCAGTATTGACTCTACCAGAGGGCACGAATGGCTTCATTGTGCATTGTGATGTTTCTAGAATTGTCCTTGGTTGTGTGTTGATGTAGCATGGTAAGGTCGTTTCTTATTCCTCGAGACAGCTTAAGACTCATGAAATAAATTACCCCACACATGACCTATGATAACAATCAAAATCACACTCCTATAAAAGTATGAAGTGGATATTGTCGATAAAGAACCCAAATAGGTTGGGGTCAATCCCACAAAGAATATGGTCAAGATATAGAATAAGGCGAGCATTTATACTTTTAAGTCTATTATATCCAAAAGGGGGGGTTTTATAAAAGAAAATATGTAACAATGTTGAGATTTAATTGTTGTTTATCAAGTTATTGCAAATAACTAGGGAAAGTGTTTCCCATGAATTCATAACCACTTCGGGTTTTACACTTGTGATCTTTCTCAATGCTTACTTGTAGAACTTAATTAGCGTTTATTCAAATGACTGGTTCGTTTCTATTGGATAACTATACTCAATCACTGGGTTAGGTCTCATGAGTGATTTCACTTCAAACGTTCTAATCTGTTCAAATTAACTATCCTGCGACTATAGCTCAAGTCATATGATAACCCATAAAGACTAAGACTTTGTTGTAATTCTATTTTCCTGATCTCTACATCTATAGATTCAAGCATTTAAAGAATTGGGGCAAGTCCTAATGTTGCGCTCCATTAAGAAACATTAAAGATGAAGAGAATAAAATACAAGCATTAGCGTTGGTTAGAATCACATTGTGCAAATCCTAGTTTCTTAATTCACCATGGTTCCCACAACCCTAGTTGTGGAGGTTCTTAGCCTCTCATGATTGTAAGATAATTATAAGCATTCATAGATAAAAACATAATTTAGAACTTACAAAGAATATTGGAAGAAAACCATCTTGATTATTGCAAGAATTAATGAAGAACAATTTATTAACAATGGAAGAATCAAAGCAAGAAATCTCCCAGAAGTTTCTCTCAATAATCCCAAAAGTCAAAAACCTCTCCCAACAACCAAATTATGTCTTCCTCTCTCAACAATCTAGAAAAGTTTTTATACAAAAAATTGGAAAAATTTCCTAAATTGACAGGGAAACTGCTTAAGCTGCTGCCGACTTCACATACGACCCGGACCGTGATTGTACGGGTTATACCTTTACTCATACTTTGGCTGGATCTTTTGATTCTTACTAAGTGTTGGAAACTGGTACGACTCAAATCATAAACCTACGAGTCATACTTTCTTGTCGTGGTTTGAATATAAAACTTCTGGCATCCTCTAATTATTTCCACTAGTACGACTCATACCTTCATCCTATGACTCGTGGTTTCTAGTCGTACCTTGAGTTTTTCCTTTCTATAATTCTTTTGAAGTTCACCAAGCTCCTTGGTACGGGTCTTAGGTAGATAAAATTACCCGTGGTTGCACCTGTACTAGGAGATGGACTGAGTGCAATTTCTTCTGAACTTTATCGCGACTGCCATAGAACTACTCATAGAGTCATACTTTAACTCTTTGGTTCAACACGTCTTCTTGACTTTTCCACGATTCAGAGTATGACTTGTACTATGATCCATACTGGGCCCTTTTTCTACATTTTTTCACTACTTTTGCACATTTAAACTCCAAACTTAATTTCCCTGAAAAAAGTAAAAGTGCATCATATCTTTATAAACATACCTAAGTCCATGTTTATTTTGTCAGTTTTAAGATTCGAAAGTATTTTAAACCCATAACACATCAACACCCTCAATTTTAGACTTTTGCATATCCTTAGGCAAACAAAACAAAACTATAAAATGACGCTTAACTAGAAAGTAAACTTGAGACCTATAGCCAACATAACAAAAATATGCACAAAAACCACAATCAGCTTTTGACCCCCTTTTTCATTCAAACCAAGTCATCTATGAATTCATGCACCTACAACTCATGATATAAATGGATCAAGATATGGCCTCTAACTATTAGCAGCGAACCAAGCTATAACTAGTGCTACTCATACAGACAATAGGCAGAATATAATACAAAACTAAGTACTCTTATAACCACTACAATGATAATGATCTCCTATTTTGTGATATCACATAATACACGTCCCTTGCCTAGCAAGCTAAGGGAGAATCTGCCACTTGAGTGAGATAGATGGGGAATCATGTAAGGCTCTATCATGGTCATGTCGGTTATGAAGAGTCCTCCCATTATTCCTCATGTTTTGTGCATTGTTATGTCTATGTTATTGGGCTCAAGTGAGGATTTAATAAAGTTTCTCTTGTGACTATGATAATGAATGACTTACAAATGATTTGTAAACCTTGAGCCTTATGTTATCTTATGATATTTATGATGCGAGCATATTGTCCTTCTCTTATGATCATTTATGAGTGTTATGTATTTTTAAATGTCCATTTTACTTACCTTACATACTCGATACATTCCACGTACTAACTGCATACTCTATGCTGTATCATTTTATGATACAGGCCCCGATCTTAAGATCTAGCACTGTCAGTAGACCATCTCTGAGTTTAGCATCCAGCTTCTTGGTGAGTCCTCATTTTGCAAGGACCATATGTTTCAGATATCTATGTTCCTTTAGTTTTCAGTTTTACAAGGTTAGTTGCGGATGTTGTCCCATCAACTCATCTAATACGATAGAGCCTTTCGGACTATTTGTAGTACTCAGATGTTATGTATTTAGTATGTACCTCTTATCATGCTATGTTATGTTTATGCTTCCTCTATATCGTTATGTTAAGTATTCCGCTTTAAAAGGTGTGGAGTTAGATGAATGTTCATGCCATGGGTCGACTTGGAGTCTCCTAGGGTTCCTTGTCCCGTGATACAATCCAGGTCTACGTTCGGATATTGAAAAGATGTGGAATAGGTGTGGGATGTGGCAAATGATGAAAGAATAAAAAGGGAGAGCATTGAAAATATGTTTAAAATGGATGCCTCAATCGTACTAGGGAGTTCCTTCACCTATTCCTTCCTCATTTTGTTTAACCTTAGGCATCGAGGACAATGCTTTATTTTTGTTAGGGGGTGAAGTCTGAGTAACCCACTTGTTAAGTGATGCATGATATAACCCTATGATATATTGGGTGACGTCATTCTTAAGGGAAAATCTTCATTACATGCTAGTTAACATCGCCTTTGTAGATACTAGTATATGAATAAACTTCAAGTGTTTTCTTTATACTACTGTTCTTTCCCAAGGAGCAATTTATTTTTCTTTTCTTATATTTGTGTCAAACTGGATGGCATTTCCCAATGATAGACTGAAAGGAAACTTTCTTAAGGGAAAATGTCAAGTCTAGAGTCTTTTCGAGACTTTTGTGAACTTTTTTAAAGAGATACCGCCAAAAATGTCTTGCTTGGTATTGTGCATGAGTTTTGAAAAGAAAAGAGCGGCACTTAAATTTGAAAATGAGCACCCTCTTGTTATGGGTTATACATTCCTTGGTTGGCTTTTTGATTCGTAAACTAGCTTGAGTAAAGTCATTCACTTAATGTGATGAAGAAAGTATGTGAACTCCTCTGATTGTGATGCCTTCTGTGGTGAGTCTTTTGGCATTATTCTTGTATATACATGATTTTCTAGAACTTAATCTAAGTGTGATTCAAGGAAAAATGTTAGACGGACCTGTACTTAGAACATGATCTTAGGCTTTCTTTTAATAGTCACTTTGCCTAAAATGACGTCCTTAAACTTCTTTCGTTATTAGCCAAGGTTGAGCCTTTGAATCTTTTTCTTGAAAACCATATTACAAGAATAATGACTCTTCTTAATTCTCTTCTTTGGCACCCGTCCTCCCTAATTCCTAGTGATGAAAAAATGAGAATGGGCTTAAAGCCCATGAAATGGGGAGAGATAAGGAAATAAATGTGAAATGAGGCAAAAGCCTAAGTTCGGGGGTATAATGAGAAGGGAGAAACATGAGAGCTTCAATGTGAGATAGCACCAAATGGTGATGAGATGAATGAAATGATGGGTTTAAAGACCTCGAATCATCAAAAGAAAAAGAATAGTTAAAAGGTTTCATCCCTTGTTTAGCTAAGGCTAAATGTGAAATTCATAGTTGTTATAAGGGTGGCTCTTGCTAAATAAAAAATGAAGAAGATGAACAAGAAGAGATAAGGTGGAGCGATCTCAATAGTCAGATGGGATGCTAAGCTTGTTCACAAAAAGGAATTAGGGAGGCTCTAGCCACTAAAGCTAAACATTTGTCCTATCCTTACCCCTAGCCTTCACGATACCCCACAAGTCCTTAGTGATTTTTGTATAGCAACTCTACATTAGTGGCGATTTACATGAAGGGCAAGCCTATGGGTAAATTTATATGCACTTGAATTTCTTTGTGAGAGTGGGCATATTTGTCTTATCTTATAAACCTTATGTGTGAAATGCTTAAAAATTCTTTGGATTCTCTCTTCTTTCGAGTGACATCACTTTCTTGGGGTACATGCTTAAAAGTGTTTACAAATGAGAGGTCTAAATAAGATAAGTGTGTAGAAAACATTAAGGCAAGCTTTGAATGTGAATTGTTAATGACTTTAGATGCTCCTCGAACTTTTTTTGATAATCAATGCCCCTTGTTTGAATGAAATGAATGCATGTAAGCTATGCATAATGATTGTGATCACCTATTGAAGCTTGTGCAATATGGTTTGAGTCCCTTCTTCTTCTTGAGTTGGTATATAATGTTTTGGGTTATCTTGAGGTTTGACGATTTTGTGTGCCACTCCCTCAAAGCTCTAAGATTAAGCAATATCTTCTTGTGAAAGAATGTCTTGCTTGATCCGTCGTGCACATACTCATTATAGCATGATGTTCCATTTACTCAACTATAAAGAATTACATTACTTGAGGACAAGTAATGGTTCAAGTTTGGGGGTTCAATGATGTTATACCCCAGGAGCTCAAAGGTCGAATTTGGGAGCTGAAACGGGAAAATTATGAAAATTGATGTTGCAAGCACAAGCCGAGTCGTTGGATGACTCGTCAGGAGAGACCCCACGAGTCCTCAGGTGGCTCGTCGGAAGGACTGGGGGAAATAAAGGATTGAGGTTCCCACGAGTGAGGTAATGACTCGTGGTCATCCACCACGAATAATCATGTGAATCGTGGGGTAGTAATACCCCGAAAGAGCATAAGAATAGACATAGGCGGTTGAGAGTTGAAAACTGCAGAAATTGGGAAAAAGTTGCAGGATGCGCCATGGAATGACTCGTGGTATCAAAACATGAGTCGTTGTATGTAGTCGTGGTTAGGATCAGGCTGGGTGACAGTGTAAACCACGGGAGACATGATGACTCATTGTGGGAAACAACGAGTTGTCGTCAACAGTCGTGGGAAGGAGTTAGGTTCTTCAGGAAATATACAATGAGCAACCCAATTACCCGTGTGGAGAAACCACGAGTCGTTGGTTGTGGTCGTGGTTGGAGGATTTAGTTTTCCAGTAGGCTTGATGAGGGGAAACAACGATTCATTGGTTTTAGTGACGGATCATTGTGAGACCCATTAGGAAATGAGATTCCAAGGTTCATGGGGGCTAACCACGGGCGATGTAACGAGTCGTGGGTTGAAGGGACGGGTCTTCCTGACGATCCGTTGTTTGATTCCGAGAATGGGTCATCAACAGTGTATACAATGAGGGACATGACGGGTCGTCGTTAGTTCCAATGACTCATTAGTCCCATATGTGGGTTCCATCCGGCCAGTTTTTAGGGCAGGTTCATTAAGGGTATTTTCGACATTTTCACAATATAAGGCCCTAAACATGTCTTTTTGGCTTGGGAAAGAAAGGTTTTAAAGAAAATTATCCTTCCTAAACTCTCATTCATGTATGCAAGGATTTTGATAGGTGATCTAAGAGAGGTTTCAAGCTTTTCACCTCAATTCTTTCAATTCATTCTTGGGCTTCTAAGGAGAGTTAGGATTGGATAATCCCAGTTATGTAAGGCTAGCAATGGGTGAATTCTTCCATACCCAAGCTCCTACTCAATGATTTTAATTATAAATTATCTAAAACTCATGGGGTTTTATATTTGATTTATATAAAATTAAATGATTTAGTTATGGGTCTTGGGATTTTGAAATGTTATCATAACCTACTGATTTTGATCATCCTTTGAGATTTAAATTGATTATAATATTATTGATTTGGAATTTCTAAATAATTTTAAGTTTGATTATGCATGCCCCATGATGAATCAATTTATGATCCTTCGATCCATTTATGTTTTTGATAAGCCCAACATGAATTATGAATTTATTTATGAATATATTTTGTTATCTATTATGAACATATGAAATTCAAGCTATATGCATGATTTACAAGTATGTATGGATCTTATTAATCATGAATTATATTTTTGGCCAACTTACGGGCCTCAAGTCATGGCTAGTTCACGTATGTTCAAGCATGTTTATGATTATCATGATTTAACTAGCCCATGAACTCATGTATGTATTATTATGGGCACTGTATATATGTTTTGCGAGTAGTATTGAACACCGAGTAGATTTGAAGATTAGGTTAAGCCCTGGATCTTATGAACTACATGCCACCGTAGGCATATTGGGACCCCTTTAATGTTTATCCCTGGCCCAAATGGCCCTTTTCATGTGTGATCACGCTCTTCATGGTTCCTACCCTTGGCAAGGTATGAACACCCTCCCAACTAGGGCTACAAGTCGGGCTTCATGTGTGCTCATGTGAGGTATGTCGGTTAAGAGAATCTCCCACTGTTCCTCATGATTTATGCATGTTATGATTATGTATGTTGGCTCAAGTTATGTTAAATAAAGTTCTTCTATTATGATTATGACCATGTTTGTGTTGCGAATGTTTTGAAAACCTTGAGTCGTATGGTATGTTATAATGATTTATGATACGAGCATGTTGTCCTACTCTTATGATCATTTATGAACTTTTATATGTTTTAAATGTCCATTTTACTTACCTTGCATACTCAGTACATTTCATGTACTGACCGCATACTTTCTATGTTGTATTGTTTCATGATACAGGTCCCACATCTCAGTCTCATCCTCACCTAAAGCTAGTTTCAGCCCTTCTCTCAGCGTACTTGGTGACTCCTCATGTTCCGAGGGCTACATGTTCATACTCTATGTTATTTCTTTCAGTTTCTAGATATTGGATTAGTTGGGGAGTTGTCCCATCAATCCACCTTTAATGTTTAGAGACCTATCAGACTACGAGTTGTATTCTGTAGTATTGTACAAGTCTTGTACTGTTTTTCCTTTATTCTATGTTAAAATTACATTCTTTATGTTATGTCTTCCTCTCATATGACTGAATAAGATTTATGCTCATGCCATGGGTCGACTTGGGGTCTCCCGGGGCTCCTTGTCCCGTGTCTATGATCCAGGTGTATGTTTTAATCGTGAAAAACTTGCTATTAGAGCCATAGGTTTTATATGTCCTAGGGAGTCTAAAAGTCGCGTTAGGTAGAGTCTTTTTCATGGGTATGAAGCGCGCCACACTTATGACGAAGAGTATACTGGACGTTTTAGGAAATGTTCCATTCTTTCATGACCTATGTCGTGCGGTGAAGAGCCTTTCTAGCATTCTAATTTGTGCTATTCGAGATTGTAGAATAATAGCTCCTCGAAGGATGAATGTGATGAGGAATGGAGGTGGTGAAGAAAACAAAGATGGAAACGGTCATGAGCATTAGCCAGCCCCACCAGTTCAGGAGCCTCAAGCATAAGAGCCAGCCGCTCATGCTGACTTTCGAGCTTACATTCAAATTCTTGCGCAGGCATTGAACACTCAGGTCAATCAGCAGGCCATTGTGCATGTTCCAAAAATTGGAAATTCGGTAGCGGCTCATGTCAGGGACTTCTTGAGGATGAACCCGCCGGAGTTTCTGGGGTCCAAGGTAGATGAGGACCCACAATATTTCATTGATGAGATTTTCAAGATCACCTAGGTTATGGGGGTGAGTAGTGTTTAGTGCGCAGAGTTGGCCTCCTATCAGTTGAAGGGGGTCGTGCATATTTTGTTCCGCTAGTGGACGGATAGCAGGGTCGCAGGAGTAGGCCTGACCTCATGGGAGGAGCTTAGGTTGCATTTTTAAATCGGTTCTTCCCTAGAGAGATGAGGGAGTTGAAGGCAGCCGAGTTCGTGAATCTAAATCAAGGGAGGATGACTATTCAGGAGTACGCCCTTTAGTTCGCCCGCCTGTCTAAGTATGCCTCGGAGTTAGTGGTTGACCAGCGAGCATGGGTGAGCAGATTTGTGCATGGTATAGTGGGATATTTGGACAAGGACTGCAGGATAGCTATTCCCCATCAGGACATGGACTTCCCTTCCATTGTGTTTTACACTCAACAGATGGAGGCGCACACTTGAGAGAGAGGGAGGCCAAGAGGGCCAGGAATGAGAAACATAGATTTTCTCAACAGAGGTCCGGTGGTGGGCATCGACATTAGACCCACCAGAGATCATCAGCCCCAACATCTTCAGCTCTAAGTGTGCCATCAAGGCCCAAACATGATCTGAGGGGGCGAGTGTCAGGCTCAAGGGGTCATAGCAGTAGACCCACAGATTCGAGCATCCTAGCTCGTTGCAGGTGTTGCTAAGGACACACAGGCCAGTGTTTGGATGGTTTAGGAGCATGTTTTGGATGTGGGCAGCCTGGACATGTGCTCAGAGATTGTTCTGCTGCGAGATAGGATCAGGTTAGGGGCCGAGGCCCAACTTCTAGTTCAACAACCCCTCCCCCACACACAACACATTAGGGGGTGTACGCTAGCACAACTGGCGGGCAGCGCCAAAAGGCCTCACTAGATATAGTCACCGGTATGTTGAGATTCTTCCATGTTGATGTATATGCATTACTAGATCTAGGTGCTACCCTATCTTTTGTGACACCATACGTAGCTAGTAGCTTCAGAGTCCCGATGTTTTGGCAGAGCCTTTCTCAGTTTCTACTCCAGTAGGTGACTTAGTTATAGCTAGAAGGGTGTATAGAGATTGCCCGGTCTTAGTTCTTCATAAGGTCACCTCAACAGACTTGATAGAGTTAGCCATGACCAATTATGTTATTATTGGCATGGATTGGCTATTTGTATGATATGCTTCAGTTAATTGTAGAACTCGGTCAGTAGAGCTTAGATTTTTGGGTGAGCCAGTGTTAGAATGGAAGGGTAGTTCAGCTATGCCAGTAGGTCGATTTGTTTCCTACCTTCAGGCCCGAAGGATGATTTCTAAGGGTTGTATGTACCATCTAGTTAGGTTTAAGGACTTGGAGTTCGAGACCCCAACTATCAAGTCCATACCTGTAGTACGTGAGTATCTACAGGTCTTTCTTGATGATTTACAAGGTGTCCCTCCTGAGCGGGAGATTGATTTCAATATAGATCTTCTTCTCGACACGCAAACTATATCTATTCCGCCTTATAGAATTTCTCTAGTCGAGCTAAAGAAGTTGAAGGATCAGTTGAAGGACCTGTTAGATAAGGGCCTTATGAGGCCGAGTAAGTCACCATGGGGTGCACCAATATTATTTGTTCGAAAGAAGGACGGTTCCCTTCGCATGCGTATTGACTATTAATAATTGAACAAGGACACCATCAAGAACATATATCCTTTACCCAGGATCGATGATTTTTTTGACCAGCTTCAGGGTTACAAGTGTTTCTCCAAGATTGATCTCAGGTTCGGATATCACCAGCTCAGGGTTCGGGAGAGTGAAATTTCGAAAACTTCTTTCAAGACTCAGTATGATCACTATGAATTTTCTATTATGTCTTTTGTACTAACTAATGCCCCTGCAAATTTATGGATCTAATAAACAGGGTGTTCAAGGCATATTTTGACATGTTCGTGATTGTGTTCATTGGACATCCTTATATACTCTCGGAGCGAGGCGGAGCATGTCTTTCACTTGATAATCATGCTTCAGACCTTCAAGGATCATCAGTTGTATGCAAAGTTTAGCAAATGTGAGTTTTGGTTGGACTTGGTGGCATTTTTATGCCATGTGGTATCAGGTGAGGGCATAAAAGTAGACTCTCAGAAGATTGAGGCAGTAAAGAATTGGCCCAAACCGGTGAACCCATCAGATATCAAGAGCTTTTTGGGCTTAGCGGGTTACTATAAGAGATTCGTGGAGGGCTTTTCCTCTATTGCTGCACCATTGACTAAGTTGACTCAGAAGAAGGAGAAGTTTCAATGGTCGGAGTCTTGTGAGAAAAGCTTCCAATCGTTGAAGAATCGACTCACTTCAACACCAGTATTGACACTACTTGAGGGTACTGATGGATTTCTTGTATATTGTGATGCTTCGAGAGTTGGACTGGGATGTGTGTTGATGCAGCATGGGAAAGTAATTGGATATGCGTCAAGACAGTTGAAAGTTCATGAAAAGAATTACCCGACCCATGATCTCGAGTTGGCCGCGGTGGTGTTCGAATTGATGATATGGCGACATTACTTGTATTGGATCCACATTGATGTATTCACTAATCAAAAGAGCTTAGAATATGTGTTCATGCAGAAAGATCTCAATCTTCGGCAAAGGAGGTGGTCAGAGTTATTAAAGGACTATGACATGAGTGTCCTTCACCACCCAGGTAAGTCTAATATGGTAGCGGATGCACTTATTGGGATCTCTATGGAGAGTGTGTCCCACGTGGATGAGGGAAGGAAGGAGTTGGTGAAGGATGTCCACTGGCTTGCAAGGTTGGGAGTTAGATTGATTGACTCGACCGATGGCGGCGTTATTGACAGAATGGGTCAGAATCGTCCTTGGTTGTTGATGTCAAATCTAAGAAAGATGAGGATCCGATCTTAAGGAAGCTAATGTAAGTGGTGTAGAGTCAAAAGGTGGAGGTATTCTCCCAAGAGGGAGATAGTGTGCTACGATACCAAGGTTGCCTATGTGTCCCAGGGTGTTGATAAATTGACAGTTCGGATATTGCATGAGGAACATGGTACCAGATATTCTATCCATTTGGGATCCAAGAAGATGTATTGGGAATTGCAAGAAATCTATTGGTGGGATGGTATGAAGAAGGATATCGCAGAGTTCATAGCCAAATGTCTAAACTGTCAGCAAGTGAAGGGCGAGCATCAAAGACGGGGAGGTGTACTTCAGGACACTAGCATTCCCACATGGAAATATGAAGATATTAATATGGATTTCATTACAGTCCTACCTCGTACTCGACGACACTATGATTCCATTTGGGCGTGGTAGATAGGTTAACCAAGGCTGCACACTGTCTACCGGTCAAGACTATGGATTCAGTGGATCATTATGCCAAGTTGTATATTCGGGAGTTGGTTGACTTGATGGAGTGCCCTTGTCTATTATTTCAGATCGAGGTACTCAGTTTACCTCCCAGTTCTGGCGGTCTTTTCATAAGGGACTTGGGACTCAAGTCAAGCTCAACATAGCCTTTCACCCACAAACGGATGGCCAAGTCGAACGAACAATCCAGACTCTTAAGGATATATTGAGGGAACCTTTGATGGATTTTAAAGGTAGTTGGGATGATCATTTGCCCTTAATCGAGTTAGCTCATAATAACAGTTATCACTGTAGTATCTAAATGGAACCGCTTGAGGCTCTCTATGGGCGAAGGTGTAGATTACCCATTGGATGGTTTGAGGTTGGTGAGGCAGCAATGATCGGATCTGATTCAGTTCATGAGGCCATGGTAAAGGTCAAGTTGATAAGGGACCAGTTGAAAATAGCTCAGAGTAATCAAAAATCGTATGTTGATGTGAGGAGAAGAGATATGGAGTTTGATGTGGGCGACTGGGTATTTCTCAAGGTATCTCCCATGAAGGGAGTCATGCGGTTAGGAAAGAAAGGGAAACTCAGTCCCTGATATGTTGGCCCCTACCGAGGGGTGAGAAGAGTTGGTAAGGTGGCGTATGAGTTGGATTTTCCCTTAGAGTTATCTTCAGTAAATTCAGTGTTTCATGTGTCCCTTTTGAAAAAGTGTTTGGGCGATCCAGCTTTAGTTGTCCCGGCAGACAGCGTTGGTGTAAGAGATAGCCTCAGTTATGAAGAAGTGCCGGTGGAAATACTAGATCGGTAAATCTATAAGCTAAGGAACAAAGAAGTAGCTTCAGTTAAAGTATTATGGAGAAATTAGCATGTTGAGGGAGCTATGTGGGAAGCTGAAGCAGAAATGATGGCTAAATACCCACATTTATTCTCTTGCGGGTCAGTTTTGACATGAGGTATCAGTTTCACTCTATGATTCTATCTAGGTGTCATGTTCAGTTCAGGTGTTCAAGTTTCTTTTATGTGTATGAATATGTATGTGAAGCATGAGATCAGTTCAACTATGTGGTTCTATTTGGAGGTAAACGTTCTGTGCAAATTTCGGTTAAAATGATTTGCATATGATAATTGCATGTTTATGTTTTTTTGCTTCTTTCCTACATTGGAGGATGGATGTTTCCAAGGGGTAGATATTGTAATACCACGGAAGTGCATAAGAATATACGCAGGAGGTTGAAAGTTGAAAACTGCAGAAATTGGGAAAAAGTTGTAGGACGGGCCATGGAACGACTTTTGGTATCAAACCAATAGACGTTGTATGCAGTCGTGGTTATGATCAGGCTGGGTGACAGTGTAAACCATGGGAGACATGTCCCATAACGAGTCATCTTTAGCAGTCGTGGGAAGGAGTTAGGTTCTTCAGGAGAAACCACGAATCATTGGTTGTGGTCGTGGTTGGAGGATTGAGTTTTCTAGTAGTCTTGACGGGAAGGGGGGGGGACAACGATTTGTTGGTTCTAGTGACGGGTCGTGGTGTGACTCGTTAGGAGATGAGATGCCAAGGTTTACGGGGAAACCACGGGCGATGTAATGAGTCGTGGGTTGAAGGGACGGGTCATCCTTACGAATCCGTTGTTTGATTCCAAGAATGGGTCATCAGCAGTGTATACAACGAGGGACATGACGGGTTGTCATTGGTTCCAACGACCCGTTAGTCCCACCCGTGGATTCCATCCGACCAGTTTTCAGGGCAGGTTCATTAAGGGTATTTTTGACTTTTTTACGATATAAGGCCCTAAACTACGTCATTTTTGCTTGCAAAAGCTGGGTTTTTAATAAAATAATCCTTCCTAAACTCTCATTCATGCATGCAAAGATTTTGATAGGTTATCTAAGGGAGATTTCAAGCTTT
>JACEIK010001816.1:153448-177924 GCA_018107945.1 Datura stramonium | reverse complement strand
ATATTAACTATATTTCTAATTAAATGGAACACGGTCGAAACCTCGTTATTTCTCGAAGATCTAGAAGGGAGAAATTCTCACTTTAAGCCTAGCATTATATTGATACTAGTTTGGAGAAATTCCAAAAACTTTGGCTTGGTGGTACGACGATTCGCCGAGTAAATTTCATGAAACTAACTCTGAGAAATGCTCCCTTCAGCCTTATACTTCGATACCCGAAGTTAATTTGGATTTGGACGGCGTTTAACGGTGTAATCGGAAGAAAATTATATATTCCTTTCGTCCTCCCTCTGTTTCTGGTCGATCTATATGAGGAAATGACATAAAATTAAAGGGTGAGGCCTATATATACTTCCATCAAAATACATAGCAATGTGGCACGTTGGACAACACGTCATTTTGGCTCCATGCCACTTTGCCCCTCTGGGCAGTGTGGTTCATCCTCCTATTGCAAAATTCCAACTTGGCACTCGTTCGGCCTTTCCCCGGGCCCTTTCCTTGCACGTATGGCATTTTAAAACATCCAACCAACATGTGATTAGGCCAATTACATGCTAAATACTTACGGGGTGTAACATGAGGTGGACGAATGGGTATTTCTAAAGGTATCTCCCATGAAGGAAGTCATGCGGTTCGAAAAGAAAGGAAAATTTAGTCCCCGCTATATTGTTCCTTACCGGGTTATGAGAAGTGTTGGTAAGGTGGCGTATGAGTTGGACTTTCCATTGGAGTTATCTTCGGTTCATCCAATCTTTCATGTATTGCTCTTTAAAAGGTTCTTGGGTGATCCATCTTTAGTTGTCCCGGTGGAGAGTGTTGGTGTGGGAGATAGCCTCAATTATGAGGAGATTCCAGTTGCAGTCTTGAATCATCAGGTTCGGAGGCTGAGGAAAAAAGAATTAGCTTTGGTGAAGGTGTTTTGGAAAAACTAGCATGTTGAGGGAGCTATGGGGGAAGCCAAAGCGGCTATGATTGCTAAATAACCCCACCTATTCCCTACCGGCTCAGTTTCAGTTTGAGATATCAGTTTTTGCCCGAATTATCTAATTAGTTTCCATGTTCAGTTCATGTGCGCAAGTTTGAATCATGTTATGATAAATGTATGTGATGCCTGAATTCATTTCAGCTAAGTAGTTCTTTTCAGAGGTAGTCATTCCGTCAGTTTTCGATTTTAATAATCAGTGTTTGCATATGAGGATTGCTTGTTTCTGAGTTTTCTGTGTGTTTCTGACATTCGAGGATGAATGTCCCCAAGGGGGAGATAATTTTATACCCCGGGAGCTCAAAGATCACACCCGGGAGCTGAAACAGGAAAATTGTGAAAATTGATGTTGCAGGCACAAGACGAGTCATTGGACGAGTCGTTAGATGGCTCATGGGAAGGCCTAGATGAAATAAAGGATTGAGGTTCCCACAAATGAGTTAATGACTCGTGGTCAACCACCACAAGTTGTCATGTGAATCGTGGGGTGGTGTGGGAAAATAGATGGAGAAAGAACCATGTACCTAACGGAAGGGACCCCACGAGTCATGGTCTGTCCCAATGACTCGTGAGGTGAGTCGTGACCAAGAAGGTTTAAAATTAAGGCAGTGTACATGACCGAAGGTGACCACAAGTCATGGTCTCGAGGAACGAGTCGTTATGTCCCCCATTACAAGCCACAGCAGACCTGTTTACCGGTGCACCCGACGAGCGACATAATGAGTCGTTTGGGACTGCTAGGATCTGTCAGGTTGTCCGTTAGGACCACCTGGCAGTGTTTTCCTGCGAATTTAGTAAGGGTATTTTCGTAATTCCTATATCCCTAAGACCTATACTACATCATTTAAGACTCGTTTTACAGGGTTTTAAGAGGGGAAAACCTATTCTAAGTTTGTTCATTCCATGCATGCAAACTTTAGAGCTTTAAGGGAGGTTTTAGAGCATGTTTTGAAGGTTTCCATTGGAATCTCATCTTGGGCAATTAGAGAAGTGTTAAAATCATCCCTACCAGGTATGTAAGGTCATCAATGGGTAAATGCTTCCACACCCATGCCCAATTCCTATCAAAATGTGATAAATTGTCTATGATCAAGTATGGGGTTTTACCCAATTACATGATTCTTCAATCTTTATGCATGATATGATTAGATTGTGTTTATATTTATGAATTATGAAGCTTGGGAAGATTCTAAACTGTTTTTCCTTATAAAAATTGTTTTCCAAATTTTTAATCTAAAACGCCCATGGATGATGAGTTCATAAAAGAAGTGATTTATGACAGAAGTGTGATGATGATGAGGTTGATGATGAAAATCATATTTCTAAAACTACTCATGATCTATGTTGCTGTTTTTAAAATAAATTGATTAGATCCAAGTATGATAAAGCTTTGGGTGATGCCCATATGTTTATTTAATGTGATGATTTTTCTGACAAAAACTTACCACATTGTTTGAAGTAAAATTTCCCAATTTCTATTATAAACTCTAGCTTGTGGTATGTTGAGTAAATATTTCTACACGTAGCTTACCACATGATTTGGAGTAGATGCTCCCACCTATGATTGAGCATGTGGTATGTTTCGAAATAAAGTTTCTCATATGCATGAATTCATAATTGAGATATGGGTCATTATTGAGCATTGACAATAGACAATGTTGATCTTCATATCAATATGATGTCTAGTCTATGCATGATTTCATTATAAGCTTTTTCAATAGACAATATTGAGCTTCGTATCGTATGATGTTAAGTTATCCATTATTTAATGTTGATCTTTGTCAACAGACGATGTTGAGCTTAGTTATATACGATGTACTGCATTGCATGTTTTGGGAGAAGAGTCTAGGACCAAACGAGTTAAGGGTCGATTATCCTATGCCCAAGAACTATGAATGTAGGTTGATACCATTATATTATTGGGACCTCCCTTGTGAGCTATCTCTGGCCCGATTGGCCCTTCAGCTGGATATCGGTATCATGGTATCGTCCATCGCCCTGGAAAGGTTATGGATGGCTCTACCCACTTGAGTGTGATAGTTGGGACCACATAAGCTCTATCATAGTATGTCGATTAAGTGACGAGTCTCCCACTGTCTAAATCATTCAGATTGCATATTCATCACTCATGATAATTATCTTATGCATGTATGTTCAGAAAGCAAGGTTTAACTCATTGTTCAGCTTTTGATATAAATGTATGTTTCAACTTTGAGTCATTCGAGTCAGTCATGATGTACTAAAGCTATTCATCGTCATTTTATGATTAGAGTACGATTTCAGAATGAATGCATGTAGCCTTATACTTACACTTAAAAGTTTATTATATGTTATGAAATGTTTTAAATGATTTATTTTACTTAAGCGGTTTTACTTACCTTGCATACTCGGTATATTCCACGTACTGACCGCATACTTTCTATGTTGCATTGTTTTATGATGCAGGATCCGTTTCCCAGGTTCAACCCTATTCGTAATTGCTTATCAGAGTTAACACCTGTGTGAGTGGTGATTCCTCATCTTTCGAGGACTAGACTTTATGTTTCATGTCGTATTTCAGTTTTATGTTTTGTGGATTTAGTTGGGGTCTTGTCCCATCAACTCATCTAGACTAGAGACTTTCAGACTTATATATGTATAGCTTCGGATATTATTCTGTTGTATCATTGTATGAGACTTTTGCTGAGTTTATAATTATGTTTTCTTCATGCTTATTGAATGATTTAGTTGAATTCTTATGCCATTGGTCGACTTAGGGTCTCTTGAGGTCCCTTGTCCCGTGTCTATGATCCGAGCCTCCTTTCGGGTCGTGACAAATGATTTGAAATTTTACCAACTCATTAGGCTTTTAAACATGAGTTTTTGTTAGTTTTCAAGTCATTTAGATGAATTTTCTCCCCTTTCTCTATTATTCTTTGTATGTATTTCACTCGAGTAGAGAAAACATGAAATCGAGAAAAAGTCATGAAGTTTGAGATGAAATTTATGAGTTAGCATTTGAAGAAAAGAAGACAAAGAAAATGGGGAATTGAGCCTAAAAAGGATCTAAAAAATATATGTTTTGAATCAGCTAAACGCGGATCTGGAAGGGCAAAAGGTAGGCGAAATGCCGTAGCCATTGCTCCAGAATGGCTACTTACCGATGCTTTGCAGTTTCAACCGGCGAGTCACGGGCCAATCGCCGATCCAGCTGCTGGTTCTCCTGCTAGTTCACTGTTTTCCCATAGCAAACAGCTGGTGCTCCGCAGATTGGCACCAGCGAAATGCTGGTGTTTCAAAAGTGAGGCCATGTTTAGAAGGGTAAAAGCGTCCAGAAAGGGTCCTAAGGCACCTAAAAACCCCAATCGCACTTGTGGAAAGTTGTACACAAGAAAGTACAGATATTTGCATCACTCTCATTGTACACCACTCATTCAGTCATCAATTATTCATCATTCACTTAATCTTTCACCATAGAATTGTAGAGCTAGAAATTAGTTTTATTCTTATTTTTCTTTAACCCATTTTGGGGGAATTCCACAATTGTTGTAAGACCTTGTGAAGCAAATTTCTGAAGCAAATATGATGAATGTTGAGGGGAATCCTCTTGATATCTTCTCTCTCTCTCAAAATATGCATAACTAATTTGTTAGTTGGGGGTGTGCATGTGGATTTGTTTAATTGAGTGGGTATTTATTAATTGTTCTTGCATTCTTATTGCAAATATAGATCTATTATTTTCTCGTAGTTTTTATTGTGAAAATTGATGGTTGCAAACATGAATTTTGCTTTACTTTTCTTGCTTTTTCTGGAGAGATAAAGGTGAAATTGGGTTAGAAGATAATAGTGAGGATTTGGATTATTGGTGTGTGGGATTGATCTAGAAATATTCAAAACCCACAGCTTCACTCAATTAAAGGTGTCACGACCCGAGAATACACCCGAACCGTAGACACAGGACAAGGAGCCCCGAAAAACTCCATGTCGACCCATGGCGTGAGCATATAACTAATTCATTCATAAAGGCGGGAAACTTAACTTAATAATCATGAACTAACTGGAAATCACAACATGAGAAGTAAGGAACAACAAACAAAATATGAACAGTAAGGGCAGAATACTACACATAGGTGTGAAAGCCTCTACACCAGATACGCGGGTTGAAGGGAAAAAGACGCCAACTAACTCAAACTTTCTAAAAGAAAAATATAAGATAAGTAAACAGGTCTGGACATGAAATCCTCGAATTATGAGGACTCATCACTGAAGATTGAGCGGAACTGAGCGCACGCTAGGGATGATGCTAAATCTGTGAGCCAGATCCTGAAAATTTGTGGGTCAGTACTTGGAAGGTACTGAGTATGTAAGGTATGCAAGATAATGCTTTAAAACATAAAAGTTTTAGGAGGGTGAACATCATGATCATGAAGCAAAAATCATAAATATATCGTAAGGCTCAAGATTTTCCAAGTACATTCATAAACCTGTCATAGTAATAACGTGAGGGAAAATAGTTCATAAAACATATCTTGAGCCAAAACAATAAAATCATGCATGCATCAAACCATGAGGAATAATGTGAGATTTCTATAACTGACATACTCCACATGAGCATACATGGAGACCGACCTATAAATCTAGTCGGGAGGTCGTCTATATCTTGCCAAGGATATGAATCATGAAAGGCGTTATATCACTCATGAATGCCCCGTGGGGCATAGGGGAAAGTCACTGAGGAGGTCCCGACATAACCTACAGTGGCACATAGTTCTGAGATTCGGGGCGTAACCTGGGCCGCGAACCTGCTCAGTGTTAAGTACTACTCCCAAAACATGCAACGTGCTCATAGAAATTCATACATGACATTCATGGCTAGTTGAATCGTAACAATCATACATGCCTGAAAATTTATAGTCCTAGCCATTGAATTGGGCCTATGAGCCAGCCAAAGTCATAGTTCATAAGACTTGAGCAACATGTGGGCTTTTTCCCATAATTTTAATCATGCTTGAAATGCTTAAATTTATACAAAACATGATCATGGTAATACGAGAAATAGAAAACTCGAATACATGCTTTAAATTAAAACAATTCATATCATACTTGCAGAATCATCATGAACATAAATTTTACTAAAAATCCTTCATAATTGGGCATACATACTTTTAGAGTCTTAAATCATGAAATATAAAATATATACAAGTAAAATTAGCCCAAACACTTCAAAACCCACAATTTAAACATAATACCACAAACTCATGTAAACATTTAAGGAATCATGCCAATGGGGTTAAAATCCATAAGAAGTTAGCAAATTAAACATAGGAAATGGTAAGAAATGGGCATGGGTAGGGACTAAACTACCCATTCAAACCCCACATACCTGGGAATCTCGAGACCTCAACTCTCTTGAAAAACCTAGGTAGAATCATTTGAACTTGAAGGTGAGCACTTGAATTCCCGTTCCTCCTTCCTTTCTACACTTACAAGTATCAAATGAGGTTTATCATGGCTTATTATCCTTTAAAATACCCTGTCCCAACCTCAAAACAATGCAGTTTACGGCTTAGGTGTGTAGGAAATTACGAGAAGGCGCTTACTAATTCGTAGGAAATTACTGTCAAGTGACCCGAACGGGCAACCTAACGATTCGTTTCCAGGAGCAACGAGTCATTGGGTCCTTTCGTGAAGTCCACTGGAAATTTTCCCTCGGCTCTTAATGGAGGACATGATGACTCGTCCCCCTGTGACATGACTCGTTACAAGCTTTCATTAAGTACACTGGATCACCCTCAAAATTCTTCTCCAGGACCTCCTCACAACTGACATGACGACTCGTGGTGCCTGACCACAAGTCGTTACATCACCCGTGGGGACCTCGAGTCCCTTCACCAACAAAGGCCTTCCCACGAGTCACTTAACGACTCATGGGGCTCCCTGACGAGTCGTCCAATGACTCGTCCTACACTGCTTCAACATTCATTATATTTTTTTGTTTGACTCCCGAGTCTGATCCTTGGGTTCCCAGGGTATAACTACATCTCCCCATTGGGAACATTCGTCCTCCAATGTTAGAATCGTGCAGAAAACTCAAAATCAAACAATCACCATATTCAATACTGATCATTTATGACGAAACTAGAGCAACGACTACCCCCAAAAAGAATTACATAGCTGGACTGAGTTCAGATATCACGTGTATATATAATATCATAAAACAAACTTTCACGCATGAACAAAAATTGAAAAATTGAATAGAGGTTTAGGGCAAAAATTGATACCTCAAACTGAAACTTAGTCGGTAGTGAACAAATGGGGGTATTTAGCCATCATATCCGCTTCGGCCTCCCACATGGCTCCCTCGACATGCTGATTTCTCCATAACACCTTTATTGAGGCTATCTCCTTGTTCCTCAGTATTCGAACCTGACGATCTAAGATTTCAATATGAATTTCCTCATAACTGAGACTATCCTTAACACCAACACTTTCCACTAGGACCACTATGGCTGGGTCTCCCAAGAACTTTTTCAAGAGCGATACGTGAAATACGGGATAAACTGAAGCCAACTCTGAAGGTAGCTCTAATTCATAGGCTACTTTACCCACTCGTCTCACAATCCGGTATGGGCCAATATAGCGGGCTGAGTTTGTCCTTCTTTAAGAATCTCATTACTCCCTTCATGGGTGATACCTTCAGAAACACCCAATCATCGATCTCGAAATCAAGCTCTCTCCTCCTTACATCCACATAAATCTTTTGGTGACTTCTAGCCGCTTTCAACCTTTCCCTGATCAACTGAACTTTCTCCATAGCCTCATGGATTGAATTTGGACCCACTAACGAAGCTTCACAGACCTCAAACCACCCAATGGGCGATCTACACCGTTGCCCGGTCTTTACGGTGCCATTTGTATGCTGGAGTGATAGCTGTAGTTGTAGGTGAACTCAACAAGAGGCAAATGCTTGTCCCAACTACCCTTGAAGTCAATAGTACAAGCTCTCAACATTTCCTCCAGAGTCTGGATAGTCCGCTCCGCCTGACCATCGGTTTGCGGATGAAATGTCGTGCTAAGCTTGACCTAGGTGCCAAGTCCCTTTTGAAAAGACCTCCAGAACTGGGAGGTGAACTGAGTACCTCTATTTGATATAATGGACAAGGGCACTCCATGCAATCTAACCAACTCGCGGATGTACAACTTTTCATAATCTTCTACTGAATCGGTGGTTTTGACTGGTAGGAAATGAGCAGCCTTGGTCAACCTATCCACCACAACCCAAATGGAGTCATACTTTCTACGTGTGCGGGGAAAACCTGTTACAAAGTCCATCTTGATCTCTTCCCACTTCCAAGTAGGAATTCTTATATCTTTAAGTATACCCCTTGATCTCTGGTGCTTGACTTTCACTTGTTGGCAATTCGGGCACTTGGCTACAAATTCCACAATATGCCTCTTCATGCCATTCCACCAGTATATTTCGGCAAGGCATGATACATTTTTATGGCACATGGATGGATAGAATATCTGGATTTGTGAGCCTCATGCAACATCCGACTCCTAAAATACCCCACGTTCGGAACACATAAGAGACCCTAGTACCGAAGCACACCATCTCCCCCTTTGGAGAAGACTTCAACTTTCTTACTTTGAACAACTTCTTTCAATTTTACTAATGTTGGATATTCATCTTGTTTAGCCTTCACCTCTGCTACGAAGGATTACTCTGTCCCGTTCTGAACTACCGCCCCACCACGGTTGAACCAACTGACCTAACTCCCAATCGTGCAAGTCGATGTACCTCCTTTACCAGCTCTTTCTTGTCTGCACATACATGCGACACATTTTCCATAGAAAGTCTACTAAGAGCATCTGCAACCACATTGTCCTTGCCTTGGTAGACACTCATGTCGTAGTCCTTAAGTAGCTCCATCCACCTCCGTTGTCGAAGGTTCAGTTCCTTCTGTGTGAACACATATTGTAAGCTCTTGTGTTCTATGAATACATATACATGAACCCCATACAAGTAGTGTGGCCATACCTTTAAAGAAAATACCATGATGGCCAACTCAAGATTGTGGGTTGGGTAGTTCTTCTCATGAGTTTTCAGCTGTCTGGAAGCATATGCTACGAATTTCTCATGCTGCATCAATACACATCCTAGTCTGACCATTGAAGCATCAAATATACAACGAAGCCATCGGTACCCTCCGGTAAAGTCAACACTGGTGCTGAAGTGAGCCTGGCCTTCAATTCCTAGAAGCTCCTCTCACAAGTCTCCGACCATTGAAACTTCACCTTTTTCTGAGTCAATCTAGTTAGTGGGGTTTCAATGGATGAGAAATTTTCCACAAACCTCCGATAGTAACCTTCTAAGCCCAAAAAGCTTCTGATCTCTGAAGGGTTTACCGGTCTGGGCTAGTTCTTTACTGCCTCTATTTTATAGGAGTCCACCCTTATACCTTCGCTTGACACTATATGTCCCAAGAATGCAACTGATTTCAGCTAGAATTCATATTTGTAGAANATTACCTAACCACATGTAATATAGAGAAATTCATAACAAGATCTATATGTCCCAAGAATGCAACTGATTTCAGCTAGAATTCATATTTGTAGAACATGGCGTATAACTGGTTGTCCTTGAGGGTTTGGAGTGCTACCCTCAGGTGTGTGGCATGTTCCTCCTCGCTCCGGGAGTATATTAATATGTCGTCAATGAATACGATCACGAACATATCCAAATATGCCTTGAATACCCTATTCATCAGTTCCATAAAATCTACAGGGGCGTTGGTTAGTCCGAAAGACATAACAACATATTCAAAATGGCCATACTGGGTCCTGAAAGCAGTCTTTGGGATGTCGTTCTCCTGAACCCTGAGCTGGTGATACCCGAACTTAAGCTCTATCTTGGTGGCACCCTGAAGCTGATCGAATAGGTCATCGATCCTGGGTAAAGGGTATCTATTCTTGATGGTGACTTTGTTCCACTATCTATAGTCAATACACATCCAATGGGAACCATTTCTTCAAGACGAACAACACTGGGGCACCCCATGGAGATTTGCTCGGCCTAATGAAACTCTTACCTAGCAAATCCTTCAATTGTTCCTTTAACTCTTTTAGCTCAGCAGGAGCCATTCGGTAAGGAGGTATTGATATGGGCTACATGTTAGGAAAGAGGTCAATTTCAAAATCAATCTCCCTCTCGGGAGGAACACCTGGTAGGTCATCTGGAAACACCTCAGCATACTCACATACCATGGGGACTAACTGAATGGTCGGGCTCTCGGACGTGGCATCCTTAACCCTAACCAAATGTTATATACAACCTTTAGCAATCATTTTTCAGGCCTTGAAATAGGAGATAAAGCGACCTACAGGTACCACTGAACCACCCCTCCATTCTAACATTGGTTCATCTGGATATTGAAACTTCACCGCTCTTGTCCTACAGTTAACAGAAGCATAACATGCAAACAACCAGTCCATACCTAAAATAATGTCCAAATCGGTCATAACAAATTCTACTAAGTCTGCATAGGTAACCTTATGCAATACTATAATGGGGCAACCTCTATATACCCGCCTTGCTACGACTAAATCACCTACTGGAGTAGATACAAAGAATGGTTCGGACAAGATTTTGGGACTTATTTCAAAGTGACTAGCAATGTAAGGTGTCATAAAAGACAGTGTAGCTCTCGAATCTTACAAAGCATAAGCATCAATATGAAAGACTCGTAACATACCCGTAACCACATCGGGAGAAGCCTCCTGCTCCTATGGAGAGCTAAGTGCATAGCGCCAGTTCTGGCGCACTAGACCAATGAATTGGCTGCTGAAGTGTGGGCTCCACTACATCTTGACCTAGTTGTGAGGCAATTCTTGAGTCTATGTCCGTGTTTTCCACATCCGAAACAAGCGTCTAAGCCCACAAAACACTTCCCTTGGTGATTCTTTCCACAATTAGCACAAGATGGAATGTTCTCTCTGTGCGCATGATATTTTGACTCCTCAAACCCGAGGCCCTGCTCCTCTGACCGTCTTGTGGCCTGGATGGAGTACTGGCTGAAGATGGTGATGGTGTATAGACTTGTGCTAGGATGGCTGGTGAGGCCCACCCCCTAGCCTCGGCTGGGAGAACCTATGGCTGTCAGTTCTGGCCCTCTTGGCCTCTCTCTGCCTCATATGAGCTTCTTCCATCTACTGGGCATAGAGGACTATCCGTGGGTAGTCCATATACTGATGAAGCATGGTTGTTCTGCAATCCTTATCTAGATACTCAGCTACTCCCTGCACGAATCTGCTCAGTCGCGCCCTCTGGTCAATCACTAACTCCGGGGCATACTTTAACAGGTCAATGAACTCAAGTGAATGTTATAGCACTGGCATCTTCCCTTTTTTGAGGTTAAAAAACTTGGTTGCTTTCAATTCCCTTATCTCCCGAGGGAAGAACCTGTCGAGAAAGGCCATGTGAAATTTATCCCAGCTGATAGGGCCTGCTCCCCCTGCCCTACTGTCCCTCCATTGCTTGAACCAAATGTAAGCAACCTCCTTTAGCTGACATGAGAACAAGTCCACACACTCCTTATTTGTCACCCCCATCACCTAAGTGACCTTCAAGATCCCCTAAATGAACTCGTGTGGATCCTCGTCTACCTTTTCCACAGAGAACTCGGGAGGGTTCATCCTTAGAAACTCCCTGATTCGGGCTATTGTTGCATTGCCGTTATGAGGAAAAGGCACAACGACCTATTGATTAACCTTAGCGGTCAAGGCATGTACTAACATTTGAATCGCCTCCTGAAACTCGGCATGGGCAGCTAGCTCTGGTGCTTTGGGCTCCTGAACCTGTGGGGCTTGCTGAAGCACATTATCATGGCCACCCTCTTGGCCTTCATCATTTATGTTCCTCCTTCTGATCATCCTCCTAGGAGCCATAATTTTCTGCATTCTCGAAATTCACGAATTAGAAGGATGGAGAGGTTTTCACCGCACAACATATATCATGAAAGAAAGGGATATTTCCTACAACGTTTAGTAGCCTCTTTGTGATAAGTGTGGCGTGCTTAACACATATGAAAAAGACTCTACCTAATGCGGCTTTTAGAAACCCTAGGACACATCTGAACCTATTGCTCTGATACCAAGTTTGTCATGACCCGAGAGTACACCCGAACCGTAGACACGGGACAAGGCGCCCCGAAAGATTCCAAGTTGATCCATGGCATAAGCATATAACTATTTAATTCATAAAAGGTAGGAAACTTAACATAATAATCATGAACTAACTAAAAATCACAACATGAGAGGTAAGGAACAACAAAACAAAATACGAACAGTGAGGGGCAGAATACTACACATAGGTCTGAAAGCCTCTACACTACATAGACGGGTTGAAGGGAAAATATCCCAACTAACCAAAACATTATAAAAGAAAAACATAATATAAGTAAACAGGTCTGAACATGAAGCCCTCGAATCCTGAGGACTCACCACTGAGGACTGAGTGGAAGTGAGTGCACGCTAGGGACGATGCTGAACCTGTGAGCCGGATCCTGAAAATTTTTGGGTCAGTACTTGGAAGGTTGAGTATGTAAGGTATTCAAGACAATGCTTTAAAACATACAAGTTTTAGGAGGGGGAACATCATGATCATAAAACCAAAATCATAAATATATCGTAAGGCTCAAGATTTTCCAAGTACATTCGTTAACCTTTCATATTCATAATGTGAGGGAAAATTGTTCATAAAACATATCTTGAGCCAATGGAACAAAATCATGCATGCATCAAACCATGAGGAACAATGTGATATTTCTATAACCGACATACTCCACATGAGCACACATGGAGCCTGACCTGTAAACCTAGTCGGGAGGTCGTCTATATCTTGCCAAGGTTATGAACCATGAAAGGTGTTGTATCACTCATGAAGGCCCCGGGGGGCATAGGGGATAGTCACTGAAGAGGTACCGACATATCTGGCATGTAGTTCTTAGATTCGGGGCATAACCTGGGCCCGAACCTTCTTGGTGTTAAGAACTACTCCCAAACATGCAACGTGCTCATAGAAATTCATACATGACATGCGTGGCCCACACAAGTTAAGTATGTTTCATGATTTGGCATAGATGTATATTTTGGAGTCAGGACTCCTCAATGTAAAAATTCAAGTTATGTTTTTTGAGAATATGATTATATGAGCACTATGTATATTTTGGGAGTAGTGTCTAGCACCGAGTAGGCTTGGGGTTTCAAGGTTCCCTGGTCTCATAAACAACACGCCAATGTAGGTATATATTTTAGGACATCTCAAGATTGCGTTTCCCCGCCCAAGGGCACACCAAGATATCACACCTTACTTATCCTTTACCTTGGCAAGGCTTAGGATGTCCTTCCACCACATGGGAAAGACGTGGGATCATCATGCACTTATATGTGATGGTTGTCAGTTAAGACGAGTCTCTCATCGTTCCTCATGATTTCATTTATGCATATGTATGACTTATGATATTATATCTTCAGCAGGTTCTACCCAATGATCAACTTATAAGCTTTTACTTATGATTTCAGATATCGCAAGCCATATGATTCTATTTTTAGCTTTGGTTCATTCTATTTAGATATGAAATTTAGTTTATGACAATACATATTTTCAGATATCAACATGGAATCCTTAGTCTCATGATTTATGTTTATATGCATGATTTCAGTTTATACTTACTCAGCATGTTTTACTTACCTTGCATACTCAGTATATTCCAAGTACTGACTGCAGCTCTATGCTGTGTTGTTTTATGATACAGGTTCAGACGATCAGACCCAGTTCCGTCGTTAGCCGGTTTTCCACAGCATAGTTCAAATTTCCATCAGTGGTGAATCCTCATCCTTCAAGGACATTTAGTTAGTGTTGAATCATGTTATTTTTAGTTTCATACTTTAGTGAGCTAGTTGGAAAATATTTCCCATCAGCTCCTCAAACATGTTAGAGGTTTATCAGACAATATGTAGAGTTTTAGCTTTGTCAATATTGACTCCGTTATGATTGTTATGTATTTAGACTTCCGCTTATTCATGTTTTAGTCGTTGGATATATCTTGATATATGTTCTTTAGTGATCATGTTCATGTCAGGTGTCAAGTTGGGGCCATTCGTGTTTCTAGGTTTCATGTCTCAGTCTGAACCTATGTTTAGGTCTGTCACAACCCGAGCATAGGTCTGGGTCTCGACACAAAACTTAGAACCGTGAATGGCTCCAAGTCAATCCATGGAATGAACATGATAACTAAAGATCAACATTAAGCAAAACTAATAATTGAATTCTGAAATAGCGATAATTTGAATAACTAAATGTCTAACCAACGATAATATCATAAAATTGACTCTGAAGCTGAATATACAAATCTATGTCTAAAAAGCCTCTACTAACTGATTAAATGATGGGACAAGCCCCCAACTATCTATATGTCTGAAACAAACTGACCTAATGATACTAGAAGATAGATGTCCTCGATGGATAATGACTCAACTAAGGAAGGGTCAGAACTGGAATGAAAGCAGGACTAACGACACAGCGGAGTCTAATAACTAAGTCCTATATCATGAAACGATGCAGCATAGAGTATGCGGTCAATACTTGGAATGTATTGAGTATGCAAGGTAAGTAAAACTGGTTGAGTAAGCTGTAACTAAAATCATGCATATAAATATAAATTAGTAGATCATGAGAGTAAGGACTGGATGCTGATATCTAAAAACATGAATGGTCATAAACTGAATCGAGTGATCCAAAGAATAAACTAAAATAATAAGTAAAAGTTGATAAACTAATTGTTGTGTCAAACCTACTGAAAACATAATATCATAAGTTACAAATATGCATAACTAAGATCATGAGGAACAATGGGAGACCGCCATATAACCAAACACCATCACAATAGAGATTACGTGATCCCAACTATTACACTCAAGTGGGATGATCCATTCTAACACCCCAAAACCTTCCTAGACCAAAATCAGACTTAGCATAAAAAACCTAAAAAAAATTCTCATAATGACCTAGACAACGAGTCGTTGTCAACAACTATACCGACCCGTTGTCTGAGTCATCATCAGCCCTACAAGAATTCCTTCCTGAACCAACGATCTTAGTAACGGGTTGTGGAATTAACCAACAAGCCATCCTATTGAACCATTGAGAGAAGTCCGAGAAGGGGACAAATCCATTTTCAGCGGCAACGAGTGGCAACAATTACCCGTTGTTCCACAAAATGAGTCATCGCTGCCAACCGTGAGCCAAGTTTGAGAAATCCCAGTGGACAAGATGGGTAGTGACAAGGACCCGTTGGCAGACCAATGAGTCATTGTGTAGCTCATTGGTAGAGGTCCAAGCATATGTTCAAAAATCACTCCAGTGACAACGGGAGGAACGAACGACCCATTGGTTCATCCAATGAGTCGTTGTCCCCTCCGATTATCCAGTTTCTAGTTAGCTCAAATTTCAGGCCCAGGACTAATGAATGGTCCCAACAGATTATGGTCACTACCAATGACCCATTGTCTGACTCGTTGGATCTCGATGTACAGCTTTTCAAACATTCTCGAAGGGGCATTTTTTTAACTTCTAGTTATTTTAATCCCTAAACTACATTGTTTTGGGCAATTTTAGGAGGGAATTATAAGGGTTGATCGATTTAATCCCTCTCATTTCTCTCAACTCATGATTTTCAGAATGAAGGAGTTCTAGACAGACATTGCAGGGCTAAGCTAGGGCTTTTAGTTTTATTTCATACTTCTCCAGATATTTTCAAGAATTCTACTCCAAGTATGTGGAAATTTAACAAGGTAATTTCCCTTCTGTTGTGCTCCAAAAACCCTTCTATATTCCCTTATCAGTTCTAGCCCTGAATATAAAAAATAGTGTAAATTTTCAATCAGATTCTGAATATATATTATTGATTGTAGTTCTTATGAATTCTTGCTAGGTTTCCACTACTTATTAATTATGCCACAATTCTCTCCATAAAATATCATTCTAACCCTAATTCTATGAATATAGTAATCTTGGTCTTGCATAATTGTCTAGATACAAATGTTGCTCGACTCTGTTAGTTTTTGAATTTTTCCATGTTGTTATCATCCTAAGAGTTCATAGCTAGTTTGAAAGCTAGTTCAGTCTTAGTTTTTATTTATCCCTTTTTAGTATTTTTAGTAAGTTGACTGATCTGTTTGACGATAGTCAGCTCTTGAGAAGTTCAATAACACTTCCTAGTATTAGCTTTTAGATAGTTCTCTAGACGGTTACGATGCTTCCAGATAAGTAGCTCTGGCCAATCTTGGAATACTTTCATTAAGTTATCAGGTCCTACAGACTCTCAAGTTACTTCCAGATAAGTATTTTTCACTTAGTCTAGGCCATCAGTCTTGAGCCATTAGTTTAGTAGACAATTTAGGACTATCCCGTGGGAGTAGGACTTAGCATTGAATAGGCTGGGGTCCAACGCACCCAGGTTCCCAAAACTACGTTGCCACCATCGATTTTCACCCCATCGGGCCTCAGACTTGTGATCACCCAGTTCAACCACAATACCTTGGCAAGGTATAGTGTGCTCTCACCAATGGGATGTATATATCAGACTCCACGTCTAGCTCACATGGTTATATGTCCGTTATAGACTCTCTCATAGTATCAGTACAATACGACTTGTTAGTACAGTTCACTTCAGCTCAGTCTCAGTTTAGCTCAATTCAGTTACTTAGTTTTAGGATATGTTTATAACCGTTAATCAGGGTCTAGATTGACCATACTATAGTTATAGCCCAGCTTCTATTAGCACTTAGTATGAGTTGGTCATTTCATGTTATTTCAGTTCAGTTGCTTATTTCATGCTTTATGTATATCTCACTTATTCAGTACATTCAAAGTACTGATGCATACTTTCTATGTTGTATCATATTCTAATACAAGCGCAGGTTCTCGGTCTCAGCATCGTCAGTAGTTCCCTCCGATGATTTCAACAGCAGTATTATTAGGGTGTCCTCATCTTCCGAGGATGAGGGTTTACTTTATTCAATTTAGTTTCTTCTGAGTTAGACTTTAAGTTAGCTTGGGACTTGTACCAACAATTCGTCAATTCTTAGTCGTCTTTCARAAACAGTTATTCAATGTTCATTTCAGTTATGATGACTCGTTTCAAAATAGTATTACTTGAATAATTATTTTCACACAGCTTCTGCTTACGTTTAACTCTCAAGTTACTTCCAGATAAGTATTTTTCACATAGTCTAGGCCATCAGTCTTGAGCCATTAGTTTAGTAGACAATTTAGGACTATCCCGTGGGAGTAGGACTTAGCATTGAATAGGCTGGGGTCCAACGCACCCAGGTTCCCAAAACTACGTTGCCACCATCGATTTTCACCCCATCGGGCCTCAGACTTGTGATCACCCAGTTCAACCACAATACCTTGGCAAGGTATAGTGTGCTCTCACCAATGGGATGTATATATCAGACTCCACGTCTAGCTCACATGGTTATATGTCCGTTATAGACTCTCTCATAGTATCAGTACAATACGACTTGTTAGTACAGTTCACTTCAGCTCAGTCTCAGTTTAGCTCAATTCAGTTACTTAGTTTTAGGATATGTTTATAACCGTTAATCAGGGTCTAGATTGACCATACTATAGTTATAGCCCAGCTTCTATTAGCACTTAGTATGAGTTGGTCATTTCATGTTATTTCAGTTCAGTTGCTTATTTCATGCTTTATGTATATCTCACTTATTCAGTACATTCAAAGTACTGATGCATACTTTCTATGTTGTATCATATTCTAATACAAGCGCAGGTTCTCGGTCTCAGCATCGTCAGTAGTTCCCTCCGATGATTTCAACAGCAGTATTATTAGGGTGTCCTCATCTTCCGAGGATGAGGGTTTACTTTATTCAATTTAGTTTCTTCTGAGTTAGACTTTAAGTTAGCTTGGGACTTGTACCAACAATTCGTCAATTCTTAGTCGTCTTTCARAAACAGTTATTCAATGTTCATTTCAGTTATGATGACTCGTTTCAAAATAGTATTACTTGAATAATTATTTTCACACAGCTTCTGCTTACGTTTAACTCTCAAGTTACTTCCAGATAAGTATTTTTCACATAGTCTAGGCCATCAGTCTTGAGCCATTAGTTTAGTAGACAATTTAGGACTATCCCGTGGGAGTAGGACTTAGCATTGAATAGGCTGGGGTCCAACGCACCCAGGTTCCCAAAACTACGTTGCCACCATCGATTTTCACCCCATCGGGCCTCAGACTTGTGATCACCCAGTTCAACCACAATACCTTGGCAAGGTATAGTGTGCTCTCACCAATGGGATGTATATATCAGACTCCACGTCTAGCTCACATGGTTATATGTCCGTTATAGACTCTCTCATAGTATCAGTACAATACGACTTGTTAGTACAGTTCACTTCAGCTCAGTCTCAGTTTAGCTCAATTCAGTTACTTAGTTTTAGGATATGTTTATAACCGTTAATCAGGGTCTAGATTGACCATACTATAGTTATAGCCCAGCTTCTATTAGCACTTAGTATGAGTTGGTCATTTCATGTTATTTCAGTTCAGTTGCTTATTTCATGCTTTATGTATATCTCACTTATTCAGTACATTCAAAGTACTGATGCATACTTTCTATGTTGTATCATATTCTAATACAAGCGCAGGTTCTCGGTCTCAGCATCGTCAGTAGTTCCCTCCGATGATTTCAACAGCAGTATTATTAGGGTGTCCTCATCTTCCGAGGATGAGGGTTTACTTTATTCAATTTAGTTTCTTCTGAGTTAGACTTTAAGTTAGCTTGGGACTTGTACCAACAATTCGTCAATTCTTAGTCGTCTTTCAAAAACAGTTATTCAATGTTCATTTCAGTTATGATGACTCGTTTCAAAATAGTATTACTTGAATAATTATTTTCACACAGCTTCTGCTTACGTTTAACTCAGTATACCAGTGCGATGTTAGACCACGGGTTCGCTTGGGGTCACTTGTGACTTAAAGTACCGTGTCTCTTCTAGGGTGTAGAGTCAATACGTGAAAAACTTGGTATCACTGCACCAGGTTTGTAGTATCCTAGGATGTCTGAAAGCCAAATCAAGTTGAGTCCTTTTCATGGGTGTGAAGAGCACCACATTTAAGAGGGAGAGGCTACAAGGCGTTCTTAGGAAATGTCCTTTTGTTTATACTCCTTATCGTGTGTTGAGTTTAATATAATAAATGTTCTCCTAACTTATGCTTAATTCATTTTAGTGAAAATATGCATCAAAAATGAAGAAATGGAAAGAGGGCTGGCAATGCCTACTGACCTTCCCCACCAGCAGCCCAGAGATGGTAGCTGAGCAGAGGGCTCATATTTTTATGTTTGTGAATGGGGTTTCAGACCTGGTGCTTAAAGAATGCAGAACCGCGATGTTGATCAAAGACATTTACCTCTCCAGCCTCATCATTCATTCCAATAGATAGAGGCATAAAATTGAAATATTGAGAGAGGTAAAGAAAGTGGGCCAGAACTGGACAATTTAAATATAGCTAGTAGAGGTCAGGCGGCAGTAGTCATCCGCAGTAATAGCAGTAGAGACCTCCAACACCCACATCAGCTAGTGCTCCTTCTTTTTGATCCCGCAAGGAATGAAGGGGTAGAGCATCAAGCTTCGAGTCCCAGAGTCACGCCTCCAGCAAAAACTTTCCAACTTGTCCTAAACTGGCAAGAACCATCTAGGTGAATGTCGCATGGGCAAAGAGGGTTGTTTCGGATGTGTGCAATTGAGTCATAGGCTAAAGGAGTGTCCATCATAAAGATAGGAGAAAACTCAGTCTACTACTTCAGTAGCCCCAGTAGGTCATCCAGTCAGTAGGCTAATACTTAAGGTACGGATGGCGGTCAAAACCAAACAACTTTTATGCCTTGTCTTCTCGTCAGGATCTGGAGAGCTCACCTGATGTGGTCACAGGTATGGTACGTCTTCTTAATCTAGATGTATATGCCTAACTAGATCCAAGAGCCACAAAATCATTCATGACTCCTTACATATACATACAGTCCGATATCAACCCGAAAGTCCTCTTTGAATCATTCTGAATCTCTACCCCAGTTGGCGAGTCAGTTAGAGTCAGCCGGGTATATAGAAACTGCCCAATCTCAGTGTTGAGTAAAGTTATTCAAGTTGATCTAGTAGAGTTAGACATGGTTGATTTTGACCTCATTCTTGGCATGGATTGGCTACATTCAGTTATGCCTCAATCAATTATAGAACTAGTGTAGTTAGGTTTCAGTTTCCCAATGAGCTAGTCTTAGAATGGATGGGTAGTGTTTCAGCGCCTAAGGGTCGGTTCATTTCTTACCTTAAGGCAAAGAATATATTTCGAAAGGGTGCATCTATCACCTAGTTTGGGTCAAAGATTCTAGCTACGAGACCCCAACTATGCAGTCAGTTCTAGTTGTTAGTGAACTCCCTAACGTGTTTCCCGAAGATCTTCCTGGAGTCCCTCCTAAGCGGGAAATAGATTTTGGCATAAACCTTCTTCTAGAAACTCAGCCCAAGTCTAATCCTCCTTACAGAATTTCTCCAACTGAGCTTAAGGAGTTTAAGGAACAGCTGAAAGACCTTCTAGATAAGGGCTTCATCAGGTCCAACATCTCTCCACTGGCCGCTCCAGTGTTGTTCGTATGAAAGAAAGGTGATACCCTTAGGATGTGTATCGACTACCGTCAGCTGAATAAAGTTATAGTCAAGAACAAGTATTCCCTACCTAGGATTGTCAACTTGTTCAGTCAGCTTCAAGGAGCCAATTGTTTTTTCAAGGTAGAAGTCAGGTCAGGATATCATCAACTTAGGGTCAGGGAATGTGACATACCGAAAATAGCTTTCAAAATTTTGTATGGTCACTATGAATTTCTGGTTATGCCATTTGAAATAATCAATGACCCTACAACTTTTATGGACCTAATGAACAAGATATAAAATATTACCTGGACATGTTTGTTATTATGTTCATAGACGACATTTTGGTATACTCTAGAAATGAGGAGGATCATGCTAACCATCTGACGATATTGATGCAGACTCTCAGAGAACATCAGTTATCCGCTAAATTTAGTAAGTGTGAATTTTGGCTGATGTCAGTATCCTTCCTGGTCATGTGGTCTTAGGTGAGGGTATTCAGGTAGATCCTCAAAATATAGTAGCCATGAAAGATTGGCCAAGACCTACTTCCCAAACAGATATCAGGAGTTTGTTAGGTTTAGCTAGCTATTATCGATGATATGTAGAGGGATTTTCTACTATTGCGTCTCCTCTGACTAAACTCACTCAAAAAAGGTGAAGTTTCAGTGTGCAGACGCATGTGAGAAGAGTTTCAAGGTGTTGAAGACTCAACTCACTACAGCTCCGGTTTTGACCTTACCAGAAGGGGAAGATGGGTTTCTATTCTATTGTGATGCTTCCCGAGTTGGCCTCGGTTGCATTTTGATGCAGTGGGGTAAGGTGATAACTTATGCCCCTAGATAGCTCAAGTTTTATGAAAAGAACTATCTGACTGGTGATCTTGAATTGGCGGTGGTGGTGCTTTCCTTGAAAATATGGAGGTATTACCTCTACGGGGTTCCCGTGGATGTTTTCACTAACCACAAGTGCTTTCAATACGTGTTCAATTAGAAGGAGTTGAACCTTCGTTAGAGGAGGTGTTTGGAACTGTTGAAGGATTATGACATGAGCGTGCTATATCACCCAGGCAAGGCTAATGTGGTTGCTGACGCCCTAAGCAGGATGTCCATGAGGAGTGTTATACATGTTGAAGAGGACACAAAAGAGATGGCAAATGATATTCACAGGTTAGCTCGGTTGGGAGTTCAGTTAGTTGATTCAGTCGAGGGCAGAGTTGTAAATCAGAGTGGATCAGAATCCTCATTGGTAGTAGAGGTTAAGGAAAAGAAAGATGAAGACCTAATACTCCTCAAATTGAAAGAAGTAGTTCTAAGAAAAGAAGTGGAGGATTTCTCCAAAGGGGGAGATGGTGTGCTTCGTTACCAGGACAGACTATGTGTTCCAGACGTAGATGACTTTAGACAGCAAATATTGGAAAAAGCACAAAGCTCTAGATATTCTATCCATCGAGGTTCAACTAAGATGTACCGTGCCCAACAGGAAATCTATTGTTGGAATGGCATGATGAGGGACATCGCAGAATTTGTGGCCAAGTGTCAAAACTGCAAACAGGTTAATGTTGAAAATTAGAGACCTGGGAGTATGACTCGGGATATCAACATATCCACGTAGAAGTGGGAAGAAGTGAATATGGATTTCATTACAGGTCTACCTCGTACTTGTCGGCAACATGATTCCATTTGGGTGATAGTAGATCGGATGACTAAGTTAGCACATATCCTCCCAGTTAAAACTACAGAATCAGTTGAGGATTATGCTATTCTATCCTTTCGGGAGTTGGTTAGACTGCATGGAGTTCCCTTGTCCATCATTTCGGGTACAGGTACCCAGTTCAACTCACATTTCTGGAAGTCATTTTAGAATGGACAAGGTATTCAGGTCACGCTCAGCACAACTTTTCATCCTTTGACAGATAGACAAGCTGAGTAGACTATTCCGACATTGGAAGACATATTTAGAGATTGTCTGATCGATTTCAAGGGCAGCTGGGATGATCACCTACCTCTCATCGAGTTTGCATACAACAACAGCTACCTCTCCAGTATTCAGATAGCCCCATTTGAGGCATTATATGGTAGGAGGTATAGGTCTCCTATAGGGTGGTTTACGGTTGATGAAGCCACTTTTATAGGGCCAGACTAAGTTCATGAGGAAACGTAGAAAGTACAGCTTATTAGAGAAGAGTTGAAAACAACACCGAGTCGCCAGAAATCATATGCAGATGTGAGGAGAAGAGAACTAGAATTTGCTGTAGATGATTGGGTTTATTAGAAAATTTCACATGTGAAAGGGGTGATGAGTTTGGAAAGAAAGGGAAACTTAGCCCAAGGTATGTGGACCCTATAGGATTCTGAGGCGGATTGGTAGTGTGGCCTATGAATGAGAGGTACCTTCAGAGTTACCATCAGTACACCCAATTATCCATGCATCACTGTTGAAGAAGTGCATTGGTGATCCACCTCAGTTGTGCCACTAGAGAATGTGGATTTGAAGGATAGTCTCTCTTACGAAGAAGTCCCAGTTCAAATCCTAAAACGTCAAGTTTGTAAGCTGAGAAATAAGAAGGCATGGGTATAAGGTATTTTGTGCTTAATGTGCAGGAAAACAGGTATGGAAGTGATTTTGGTTGACTTAATGCTAAAAACAACTGAAAGGTGATTGCCAGGCACTTAACGAGTCGTTGGTAGGAGGCACGATCCCTCGCTTGAGGCGTGGGCAAGAAGATGAAGTTCTAAAGAAGTGAAACAGTGCACTTGACGAGTTGGAGAAATTACTCGTTACCCTCGGTAACGAGTCGCAAGGTCAACCGTTGGGCTTTGAAGAGAAAATTTCAACCAAGTTCCCAGTGTAGTTGACGAGAGACACCACAAGTCATCACATGAAAGAACGAATCGTTGGCAGGCTACTGGAGCTATCCGTGAACTGCATTGGATTTTCATAGGAGTCAGTCCACGAGGGACCTAACGACTCGTGCTAAGGCACGCCGAGTCCTTAGGTGACCCGTTGCCAAGCCTGGGTATGCTGCTAAGGACAACAATTTTAAAGCAAGGAACTACTCGTCAGAGGACTGAACGATCTGTCACCTAGCATGTTGCCACTGCCAACCTGGTTTCCAGATTTATTTAGGAAAAGGACTTCTTGGTTTTATAAATACCAAGTTTTAGGTTTATTTTGAGAGATGATGCTGAGAGGATTTCTGGAAGGATTTTAGCCGATTTGGAGAGAGAATCTTGAATGATATTGTGAGTATATTCTTGAGCGAATTTTCATACACTTGTTCTTGATTCAAGACATGAAAGCAATATTGAAATTTTCTTCAATCTACTTGGTTTTTATTCTACAATAATTTGTAAGTTGCAATTATGATATCTTCTATATTTTGTGATTGCAATAATACAAACATGGGTAGCTAAACCCATAAACTAGGTTTGGGGGAACCAAGATGAATTAACACACATAGGTAAAAATACCTACTGATTCTTGAATGGGGTTTTATGCATGTATTGTTTTTCCCTTCGGTTTGATTGATGTTTTATTGGTTGCAAACGCTAGGACTTGCCTTATTCTTACTTACCGGATCAAGGAAGTAAAGAATGGAAAAAGGGATTAACAATGTATATTTGAGGATACCAACCCTCATCTAATAGCTTGAACTTGTCCAGGGATAGCTAATCCGATATTAAGGGTAAGGGTCAATTAAAGTACACCCATATACAAACCAAGTTGCGTGGTGAAAATCTTCTAGATAGGGAACCAACAATTTAGGTGAACTTAACTTACCAATAT
>JACEIK010001816.1:33726-54271 GCA_018107945.1 Datura stramonium | reverse complement strand
CTCAATTTCTAGCCTATTACCCCCATGAAAGTAGCCCATGGTACGTAGAGAATTTTTCAAAGAACTTCAAAATGTTAATATTAGTAGCATACTTCGAGAATCTAGCCTAATAGTTCACAAAGAAACCTATCCTCAAAACCCCAATAATTTCCCTAAAAAAACACAAGTAGACATGATATTATGTCATGACCCGAGTCTATACCCTAGATGAGACACGGTTCTTAAAGTCACAAGTAACCCCAAACCAACCCATGGTCTATTGTAACACAGGTAATCTAAGTAAACATATGCGGAAGCTTTAAATAATACAATCATTTAAGAAAGCTAGGTTGACAAGAGTCAATTCATCTAAAGAAAAGAATACAACACTGAATGACTGAATCTAAGTCTGAAAGCCATCTACTAATGATGAGTTGCTGGGACAAGCCCCCAGCAAACTCTAAAGTATAAATGGAAGAAAATAACTAAGGAATAAAATATCTTTCTCGAAAGATAAGGACTCATCCCTGCTGCTGCTGATAACACTTGAAGGAAATCTATTAACGCTGCTGAGGCTGAGAACCTGCGCCTGTATCATGATACGATACAACATAGAATGGTATGCATCGATATTTTGAATGTACTGAGTAAGTGAGAGAAAATATAAACATGAAGAACAAGTAACTAAACTTAATGACATGTAATGACCAACTGAAATACTTAAAACTGAACAAATGAAATATAACAGAGATGATCAATAATGACCCTGACTTATGGTCATAGACATGCACTGAAGCTGAGATACTGATCTGGGCTAACTATAATGAACTGAGCTGAACTGAGTAAATCTGAAATTGTAATGAGCTGAGCTAAACTGAAACTGTACTGACTAATGGGAGAGTATATAACCGACATATAACCATGTGAGCTAGACGTGGAGTTTTATGTATAGACCCCATCGATAGGACCCAATATACCTTGCCAGGGTATAAAGGCATGAACTGGGTGATGTCTAGGGCCATAAGGCCAATAAAATAACCTACGGTGGCAACATAGTTCTGGGAACCTGGGTGTGCTAGAACCCCGGTCCACTTGGTGCTAAGTCCTACTCCCACTGGATAGTCCTAGTCTGACTACTAGCTCAAAACTCCAAGACTAAGTTAGGGATACTTATATGGAAGTACCCTGAGAGTCTTATTAGACCAAATTTTGTAACTGGTGTTCTAAGACTGGTCAGAGTTGCTTGTCTGGAAGCATCACAACCGTCTAAAGAACACAATAAAATCTGATAACTGATATCTAGGAGGCACCACTGAAATCTCAAGAAAAGACTATAGTCAAACTGATCAGCTGACATTTCTGAAAATACTGAGTAGGCTAGTATTTTGACTGAAACTGGACTAGCATGCAACTAACTGAGATTTCAACTGATAATAAAAATATGGGAATCCCCAACACTGATAGAATCAAGAAATTTGGATAACTAATCAATGATGCAAGACTCTAGTTTTACTACATTCAAAAGCTAGGGCTAAATCATTTTACGAGAATCCAATTTCCACATGATTTCTAAGAATTGGGAAAATATAGCAGCTAATAACATGGATAATATTCCACGTAAATTTATTGAATTCTATCTGAAAACTTTCTAAATTTTGAAACCTCAGGGCTATAACTGCTTGAAGATTATGGAAGGGTTTTGGGGACACAAGGGAAGAACAATTCCCTTGTTGAATTCCCACAAACCTAGTGATGAAATCTCCGAGAAAATCCCTTGAGAATCTGAGAAGAAAAGTTGATTTCCCTAGCTTCTGCTCTGAGTTTTTTGAGAAATTCTACGATCTGACTTCTGAGGGAATGAGAGGAATAAAGTATATCATCGATTACCCCTCTAAATTCCCTGAATATGACCTAAAAAGACATATTTTAGGGATTAAAAAGGTGAGAATTTACAAATATATCCCTAGGAGAAAATCCGGAAAAACTGCTGACAGGGAACAATAGGTCACTCAACGAGTCATTTGTTGAGAACACGACTCGTTGGGACTAGTAATTGGTCCTGGGCCTAGATTATTGGCTCACTGGAACTGGCAACGGGAGGGACCACGACTCGGTTGATGAACCAATGGGTCGTTTGTACCTCCTATGACCACTGGCAAGAAATAGAACAGAACACTGGACCCTCTCTCCAACGGGTGACATAATAATTTGTGGGCTAGGACAACGAGTTGTTGTCACCTCTCGTTTTGTCCACTAGAAATCCTGAAGGATTCTTGCGCTTGACACCATGGGTGGTGGGAATGACTAATTGTGTGATACAGTGGGTCATTGTTTCCACTCGTTGTCAATGAAGGAGATACCTGGGAGCCCAACTAACGAATCACACCATGAGTTGTTGTATCACATGATAACTCATTAGTTGACTCGTGGGTTCCTGGAAAAGGGATCATTGGGTTCTGAGTTTGGGATGCAATGAGTGATAGGATGACTCATTGTTTCTCACAACGGGTCGTTCCATGTCCTATTGGTTCCCGAAATACCAAGGCATGGCTAGCCATGACCCAGACAAAGGTCGTTGGAGCTGACCACGACTCGTTTTCTTGGTCGTTCTGAGGAATAAATTTTTGGTCTCTTCTGGATTTTTCTTACAAGGTCTGAGTTGGTCTAGAAAAGTTTCGGGGTTTTACAATATCTCCCCCTTAGGATCATTCGTCCTCGAATGAAGAATAAAACTGCTGGAAAATTAGGGAAAGAGCTACAATTCCTAGACTGAGATTATAAACTAATTTCTGAAGGAATGAATGACTCCAAACAGATTTAACCATGCTAACGTAGTCGATGAAACTAGGATGCATATTGAAAATCTAAATAAAGCTGATGAATATGGAACTGAACAAAGTATTGAGGAGGAATTTAGTACCTAATGCTGGAACTAAATTGGAAGGGAATAAATGAGGGTATTTGGCCATCATATCCTCTTCTGCCTCCCATGTGGCTCCCTTAACTAGATGGTTCCTCCATAAGACATTCATTGAAGCGACTTCCTTGTTTCTCATCTTATGAACCTAACGGTCTAGGATTTGAACTTGGACCTCTTCGTAAGAGAGACTATCGTTCACTCCCACACTGGCTAGTGGCACAACCGAAGTTGGATCACCGATGCACTTCTTCAATAGTGACACATGGAAGACTGGGTGCATAGATGCTAACTCTAGAGGTAATTCTTGTTCATATTCCACATTTCCTATTTGCCTCAAAATCCTATAGGGTCCCATATATCTTGGACTGAGTTTCCCTTTCTTTCCAAACCGCATCACCACCTTCTTGGGTGAAATTTTAAGGTAAACCCAATCATCTACCGCAAATCCTAACTCTCTACTCCTTATATCAGTATAAAATTTATGTTGTCTTGATGTCGCCCAAATTACACCTCGAAATTGAGATATAAGCGGTTGATTGTAAAATATATAACCCAACGAAGGTGGAGGTCGATCCCATAGGGAATATGGTAAGAACTTAGGTTAATGCGAATAACTATTACTATTGATTGACTTATTTTCCAAGGGGGGAATATGGAATAATAACAAAAGTAAATGTAATGAATTCTTGTATCAAATTGGGTTTATATTGAATTTACGACTAGACTAGGATTGTGTTCCCCAAGATTTCATAACCACAAGATTTATACACTAGTGATCTTTTTCGGTGTTTAACATGGAATATTGGTAAGTTATGTTCACCTAAATGGTTGGTCCCCTATCTAGATGATTTTTACCACGCAACTTGTTCTGTATACGAGTGTACTTTAGTTGACCCTTACCCTAATATCAGATTAGCTATCCCTCAGACAAGTCAAGCTATTATATGAGGGTTGGTAGCCCCAAATCTCCGTTGTTAATCCCTTTTTCCTATTCTTTACCTCCTTGATCCGATGAGTAAGAATAAGGCAAGTCCAAACGTTTGCAACTGTCAAGAATCAATTAAAACGAAGGGAAAAACAATACATGCATAAAACTCCGTTCAGAATCACTAAGTATTTTTACCTATGTGTGTTAATTCATCTTGGTTCGCACAAACCTAGTTTATGGGTTTAGCTACTCATGTTTGTGTTATTGAAATCAAAAAATATAGAAGAAATCATAATTGCAACTTACAAAGTATTATAGAATAAAACAAAGTATATTGAATAAAATTCAAATGTAGCTTTCGTATCTTGAATCAAGAACAATTGTATGAAAACTTTCTCAAGAATATCGCTCAAGATTCTCAGAAAAATAATCCTATGAACACTCTCCTAAAATAAACCTAAAACTGGGTATTTATAATGCAAAGAAATCTTTTTCCTAAATAAATCTAGAAACTAGGTCGGCAATGGCAACGGGCCATGTGATGGATCATTAGGCCTTCTGAAGATTTGTTCCTAGCTTTCAATCCATCATCCTCAGGAACATACCAAGGCCTAGCAATGGGTCACCTAACGACTCGTCGTGCCTTAGCACGAGTCGTTAGGTCCCTCGTGATATACTTTGTAAGAAATTCCAGTGCACTTCACGGATAGCTCCAGTAGCTTGCCAACAATTCGTTCCTTCAAGCGACACCTTGTGATGTCGGTCGTTAACTCCACTAGAAACTTGGGTGAGTTTTTCTCTTTAGAACCTAATGATTGACCTCACGACTCGTTACCAAGAGTAACGAGTCGTTCCTCCAACTTGTCAAGTGCACTGTTTTACTTCTTCAAAACTTCATCTTTTTTCCAACGCCTCAAGTGACAGGTCGTGCCTCCTGCCAATGACTCGTTAAGTACCTAGAAGTCCTCTTTCAGTTGTGTTCAGCACTAATTCGACCAAAATCACTTCCAGACCTGTTTTCCTACACATTACGCACAAAATACCTTATACCCACATAAACATACCTGGAATGTGCATAATTTCTTGGTTTTAAGCGTCAAAAGTTCTATAAAATCATGGCACGTCAACACCCTCAACTTAGAACTTTTGCATGTCCTCAGGCAAAAACAAAACAAAACAAAACAATCTACTTCTACGCTTCAATAGGAAAAACTTTAGGAAACTTACAACAGTCATCAAAATCAAATTTTCTAACCCCTCCCACATCATATCAACTCAAAACACTATGCATATGCAAAATTTCCAATTATAACACAGAGGAATCGAAACATGGAAAAATACTGTCACCTGCAACCACGCACATAAATCTATAACACTGCCCTAAACAATTTGAAGACGATTCGGTTGACTAAGTGCACTCACCTCAAAGAAGTCTCACACTCACACATATGTATATGATTATCTCAATATATTTTTCTTGGGACTAGGTAAGATCCACTCACACTCACAAATAAATTCAAATTGTATGCATACAATACCCATAGGCTTGCCTTTACTTTCAATACCTCGATTTTCGGATAAATAACTAGGATCACTATAGGAATTTCTCGGCTTGTAACGTAGGCTCGGGCTTTGGTGTGGTATATATGGATTTTAATATCTCAACCCTCCTTGGCACTACGCTTTTTACTCCACTTTTCACCTTTATTTTGATTTTCTCCCTTTTTTTCTTTTCCTTTTCTTTGCTTTAGACATTACGGATGCAGTCACTTCTTACTCAACAAAAACTTATTGATGTCACACTTTTGTTTTACAACAATTTTTTTTATTTTTTTCCTTTTCAACATGCATATCGCACCCCCTCTTTTCCCTTCTTTTTCATTACCCAACTCTTCTTACTCACCACTATCATAGCCACCCTCAACTTAGATGATTTGCCTAAGTTGAAGTTCACAATGTCCAAGGAGGGACCAGGGCCAAAACAGGTTCATTCATAATAAAAATCAGGCATGTGAATTGGTGTGAACGAAAAGAAAGGTCAATTAAAGATCAAACATTTGGATCGAGGGATTTTATTCACTTTGGAGGTCTTTTAAGCTAAAGTGGACTCATAAATCAAAAACGGCCTATGATCCTTTCCTATTTCTTTATCCTCTATCTCGGTATGATTGACCAGGCAAGTTCTAGATTAACACACATAACTGAATTCATCTATCAGACCTTACTTCACACATAGCACCGGTCAACATCTTCAATTCTACTAATCACTAGTTCAGGTACAACCATACAATGGTAAACAAATTCACAATTCCAATGCCATGCAAAGATTCACAAAGGTTATAATTGTCAACTCTCACATACACATATATAAATTTTTTTGGAGGGGTATCAAATAATAAAAAATCAAAATATCAAACAATTTTATCTCTTGACTGCTTTTACTTTTCCTCACTTTCTTCCGACTGACACAAATAAAACAAAAACATAAAATAAAATCCTAAACATGCCGGTTCTACTAGATATGGAACACCCGAGGGAAAAGATATCCAGCAAGAAAAACCCTCGGGTTATGTTCAGCAAAACAGAATGCACAGGTATCCCTCCCCACCCCCATCAAAAAAGCATGTGTCGTCCTCGATGCATATATATACAAGACAAAAACTAAGAGAGTAGGAAACATACTTGTGCGACCTAGGTGTTAGCTACCTGGTCAGTGGAGGGTGTAGATACGCCTCCAACATCAACTCCAATATTGCCGGCTTGAACCGGCGCAATCTCATATCCAATCGAGCTCGTTCCTTTACCACAAGCTCTTGTTGCCTCAGTCTCGGCTCTCAGTCGAGCCTCCTCTATTAATTCGTGTAGTGCTCTCCCCATCTCACTCCGCTCCTATTTTTGCTGATGGAATAGACATGTATCAACATCATCACTTGCCTCCTCACAAGGTCTCTTACCCTTTGCATGTTCCACCAGCTCCTCCGTGATGAAATCGAAAATATGTGGTAGCTCGTCCTCAAACTCATCATCGATCAAGGGGAGTACTGGAGGAGGTAAACTGTCTTTCATGCGACCAAGTCCCGTACCTCGGATCATAATGCTCCCAGCTCTACGTACCATAGAGATAACTCTGACGCCTGTAACTGTGCAAGGCGCTCATCCATCCTTTTCTCAAAAGTGTCCAGTCGCCCATGCACCGAACTGGAAAGTGTCTCCAACTCCTTTGACACCCACTGCTTAACCTGCTCCATCACGACTTTGACCTGTAGAGCTGTGTGTGCCTGCTGCTTCTCTGCTTTAGCCAGCCGCCTAGCCATATCAACCAAAAACTCCTGTGAGACTGTGACTAGGCTGGTTGTGCTAGATCGTGGAGGTGCGACTGATGGTCTGGATGCTGCTGCTGCTATAGATGATGATTCCGGAACATCGGCAGGTGTGAAGGCATCCGCTGCATCTGTAGCCTCAGCCTAGCTACCTATATCTCTGCCCTCAGTGGGCTCGGCTGCTTACTCGGCGAACTGTGCTTCATCGGTCAGAATCCCGCTACCAAATGCCTTTGTAATTATGGTCGCTTCAGAGGATGTAGATGAATGAGTCCTTGCCTTTGATACTGGGTTTGTATCATCTCTAATCAACCCGATATTGGTAATCTTCTGAACCACCACTCTCTGATCAACTGATGGCAATTTTGGCACTCGAGACCCTAGACAAAGTCTATCAATCAAGCATGGGAAGGTAATCATTGTTCCATCATTTACAACCAGCTCTCTAATCTCCTCAATGATGAAACGCTGGAAATTGATTGCGTACCCCTCCATGATCTGGCTACCAGTGCTGCTTTGTCGGGTGAGAGTATATAGTCATTCCATGTTGGTACCAAGCTGTGCCTCACCAGTGACCACCAAAATTTAGCCTAGAAATTCAAAGTGCCCTTCTTAATCTATGACTCAGTACCATGCAACCATTCAACTAACGGCCCCTTTGTGGAAATAAGGAGGGAAAGCCAAGTGTACTGCTGTATCCGCTCCACGCAATTCAACTTCTTTGTTTTGACTTTTCGCAACTCGGATAACCTGTGATCAAACTTCGTTGTGTTCATCGGGGCTAAATATTCTGGCCCGTACGGCATCCTGGAAATTGTCTCCTCAGATATGTCAACTAAGGTCTCATGCACCATCACTTGATTCAAGGCGGGCCGCTTCTTCCAATCTTGGCCTCCTAGTGACAACCGCTGCAAGGTGGTTGCATATGCTGCATAGAACTCGTGAACCAGGCACGGGCTATAGCTGCCTGAAGGCTTTGTCAACCACCCGAACTTGTATTTTTCAAATACTTCCTCTAAATCTGGAAGATCTTTCAACCCGGTGGTGATCAACATTGGCTCCTCATAAATGCTCCATTTCAGATTTTCTTTGTCATTTGGAGCAATATCCTGATTGTATATAGCCCGCATGCCGTGGACACACCCTCTCCTCACTTTTCTCGGTTGCTCATTCGATGTGCCTGATGTTTCAGTCAGCTCATTGTCTGAGTCCCCTCGCTTGGCATGCGACTCATCTACTTTCTCTATCTTGTCCCCAACTATGGGAGCCTACGGACAAGTGCAGTAGCAGCCCTAGCTCTTTCATTAGTGCGGCTAGGCGGGTCTCTTGCTAGTGGAGTGGTAGTATCGACCAGGGCTATTGGATTTGGACTTTGTTGAGCCCTAGCCCTGGTCGTCCTCCTCACCAGCTGCTCCTCCGACACTTTATATTCCTCTTCAGAGCCACTCGATTCTTCATAGTAGGATGGATCATCTCGTAGCCTTCTATATGATGGTTGATTGTGCTCAGGTACCTACTTTTTGGTTGGACCCTTCTTTGGTGTGCCTCGTGGAGACATTGTGCCTGTGGAAACCATGTTAGTACACAAGAGAAAATGAAACAGAAAATATTTGTAACTAGTGCCACTGGTCCTGATGGGTGACTAAACGAGTCGTTGCCTCTGGCAACGATTCGTGAGGTCACTCGTTACCCCAGGTTGGACATTTTTCAAATAGGTCTAGTGTACTTGACAATTTGTCCCAACGACTCGTTACCATAGGCAACGAGTCGTTAGGTCACTCGTCAAGTGCACTGCCTCAACAGTTTATTTTTCCCACTCAGCATGGGCTACATGACGAGTGGTTTGGTGACCCAACAACTCGTGATGTGGCTCGTGCTCAAGAGTTCCTATTCATCTTCTTCTTCTTTCCAGTTTACAATTCCACAACACACAACTTCAATTTAATCATCAACCAAGGTGACTACATGATCGAAAATCCATGTTTTGTACTTCCTAGGGTTTATCTACATTACTTGGCACGTAGGAACACAATGTACATCAAATAATCATTCAAGCTCACTAATTCATGGGTTTTCTAAATTTATTGATTGAATGCAACAATTATTCCATGTTTTTGTCTGGGGAAGATTACCTACAATGTAATTTGCAAGAGATGGAGTGCAATAGAAGTTGTGCTTGTGCTTCAACAAATGTGTGTGCAGTGATGAAGGTATTTCGATGGTGTTTTTTTCGATGGGTTTGTGTGAAGAACGGGAAGAAGAGAAGAGGGAAATTTTAAGTGATTTTAACGGGGAGTATTCAATGCAATGGGATTCTTTAATTTTAATTTTTAATTTATTCCAATTTACATTCATGGCTTGGGTTAGGTCAACTTACCTGTGGACTTGACGACTCACGTAACGACTCGTGGTGTTACCCAACGAGTCGTTCCTTGAGTCGTGGTCCTTTTCTTGTTATAGTTTCAAGACAGGTCACTTGATCACTTGTTTGGTTTCTCAACGATTCGTTGAGTGATCCATCATCACCCTTTTTCTTTAAGTTTCAACTTTGATCCAATGTACTTGATGGGGGACTAAACGATTCGTTCCTTGGAGAAACGATCCGTGAAGTCACCCGTTGCTCCCCTGTTTTCCGTAGTTCTCTTCACGACTGGCTAAACGTGTCGTCAAGACAGGCGACGACTCGTTCTGTGATTGTTCTGCACTAGAATTGAAGTTCCAAATTTTGGTTCCAACTTAAAATTTTCCGTCTTTTTCACCCGCACCCATCAAAAAACGTTAACACTAACTTTTTATTACATTTACAACTTCGGCTGCCTCCCAAGAAGCGCTTGATTTAACGTCGCGGCACGACGTGGGTGTTTTGGCTACTCAGACTTCACTAGAAACACCTCTATGGGTTGCCTCCCATGCAGTGCCTGATTTAATGTTGCGGCACGACACAAGTCACTGGAGTTACTCAAACTTCACTCCATATCCACAGGTCTACCAGTTTGAGTTCTTCGCTTCTCCCCAAATAAGCTTTGACCCGCTGACAATTTACCTTAAATCGTTTTCCTTCCTGGTTTTCCAATTCGATTGCCCCATGAGTGAATACTTGAACCACTCGGTAAGGTCCCAACCACTGATACTTCAACTTTCTAGGAAACAACTGAAGTCAGGAATTAAACAACAGTACCATATTGCCCGGAATAAATTCTCTTTTCTCGATTTTTCGGTCATGTTGAATTTTCATTCTAAGCTTGTAAATTTCAGAACTCTTATAGGCTTTCAAACGGAATTCATCTAACTCATTCAACGGATCAAGCCTCAAGTTTACTGCTTCGTTCCAATCCAAATTCAACTTCTTGAGCGCCCACATAGCTTTATGCTCAAGTTCGATGGGAGATGACATTCTTTACCATAAATAAGCTGATATGGAGACATACCAATAGGAGTCTTGAAGGCAGTCTGATAAGCCCATAAAGCATCATCTAGCTTTCTTGCCCAATCTGTCCGGTTTGCACAGTTTTTGCCAAAATAGTCTTTATCTCTCTGTTGGTGACTTCAACCTGCCCACTAGACTGCGGATGATAGGGTATGGCCACTCTGTGTTTTACCCCATATTTTTCCAATAAAGAGCGAAACAACCGGTTACAGAAATGCGAAACTCCATCACTAATGATAGCTCTGGGGGTCCCGAATCTTGCAAATAGATTCCGCTTAAAGAACGTCGTGACACTCTTCCCTTCATTGTTTGGCAGAGCAACTGCTTCCATCCATTTTGAAACATAGTCAACAACAACAAGTATATACTTTATCCCATTTGAGCTCACAAATGGGCCCATGAAATCAATTCCCTATACATCAAATAACATAATAACGAGGATGGGAGTAAGAGGAAGCTCGTGCCTCCGTGATATGCCTCCTTATCTTTGACATGCATCACATGCCTTTGCAAAATCATGTGAATCCTAGTGAATGGGTTTCCAATAGTACCCACATTGTAGAATTTTGGGGGATGTGCGGATCCCGCTGTGGTGGCCTCCCACAGGGGATATGTGGTAGGCCTCTAATATACTCAACATCTCTTCCTCGGGAATGCATCTTCGAATAACCCCATCAGCACATATGCGGAATAAGTAGGGCTCATCCCAAAAGAATTTCTTCACATCGGACATAAACTTTCTTCTCTGGTGAAAAGATAAGTGCTTTGGTATAACATCGCTCACCAGATAATTAGAAATGTCTACGAACCATTGGATCAGATCTCGGGATGCCGCTAGAACCTGCTCGTCTAGAAATGTGTCATCTATATCATGCTTATTTTTAAGTTCTATATCAGGCTCTAATCTGGATAAGTGGTTTGCAACCTGATTTTCAGTCCCTTTCCGGTATTTTACCTGATATTTGAACTCTTGTAGCAGAAAAACCAATCGAATCAACTATGGCTTGGCATCTTTCTTTTCCATCTAATATCTCAAAGCTGCATGATCTGTGTGGACTATCACCTTGGTTCCGAGCAAGTATGCCCGAAACTTCTCAAATGCAAAAGCTACAGCCAACAGCTCCTGTTTTGTCACAGTATAATTTTTTTGAGCTGCATTAAGAGCCTTGATAGAATAATAAATTGGAGGAATAGTCTTTTCACACCTTTGGCCCAACACAGCTCCTAGGGCCACACCGCTAGCATCACACATCACTTCAAAAGGTAAAGACCAGTCAAGTGTAATGATTAAAGGGGTCGTGGTCAATCTCTCTTTCAGAAATTCGAACACTTTCAGTCATGCCTCGTCAAAAACAAACTTCACCTCCTTCTCGAGTAGCTTACACAATGGATGTGCAATTTTGGAAAAGTCCTTGTTGAATCTGCTATAGAACCCTGCATGGCCCAAAAAGCTGCGAACACCTTTCACAGAAATTGGAGGTGGCAGACCAGCAATCACCTCAATCTTATCTTGGTCTACATCCATACTCTTGCCCAAAATCTTGTGGCCCAACACTATTCCTTCCTTGACCATGAAATGACACTTTTCCCAGTTAAGTACCAAATTTGTCTCTTCGCATCTCTGAAGCACCTTGCTCAAATGGGCCAGACAATCCTCAAATGAGTCACCCACCACAGAAAATTCATCCATAAAGACTTCAATGATGTCTTCCACCATGTCAGAAATATGGACATCATGCAAGGCTGAAAAGTGGCAGGTGCATTGCATAATCCGAACGGCATCCTCTTAAACACAAATGTACCATATGGACAAGTGAATGTGGTCTTCTCTTGGTCTTCAGGGGATATAAAAATCTTATTGTACCCCGAATAAACATCAAGGAAACAATACCATCCTCTACCTGCAAGTCTTCTAGCATTTGGTCCATGAATGGCATCGGAAAGTGGTCTTCCTGCGTCCACCGGTTCAACTTTATATAATCCATGCACACTCTCCAACCGATGACTGGACTTAGAGGAATGAGCTCATTTTTTGCATTTGGGACCATCGTGATTCCTCCTTTTTTCGGTAAACACTAGACTGGGATTACCTATTTGTTGTCTGCAATCGGATATACCATCCCTACATCCAACCACTTTATGATTTCCTTCTTGACCACCTCTTGCATAGGTGGGTTCAACCTACACTGATTTTTAATACTTGAAATGCAGTCTGGTTCTAGCTGGATCTTATGAGTGCAAATACCGGCTGGGATTCCAACAATATTTGCAATGGTCCACCCAATAGCTTTTTTGTATCTTTTCAAGACGGAGACCAAAGCCTCCACTTGCCATTCCTCCAGGTCAGCAGCAACAATGACCGGTAAAGTGTTACCGGCTGCCAAGAATACATATTGTAAATGGGATGGGAGTGCTTTGAGCTCCAACATTGGAGGTTCCTCAACTGATGGCTTGGTTGGTGGGGTCACCCAATTTTTTAAATCAAGATCGATGTTCTTTGGAGGGTAGGAATATGACCCCATTCCAGCAAGTGTTTACAATCTCCTCACTCCTATGAATCTCCTAAGCTTCATTGCCCATCAGAACGGCTGCTAAGTCATCTAAAAGCAAAGATTCCTCCATGGCTAGACCTGTTAAGTACAAAAAAACAAAAACAAAGAAAAAAAATAAAAGAGAAATAAGAACCAATAGTAAGGTTAACACAATTAACAAAAGCCTTAGCCGTATTCCCCGGCAACGGCGCCAAAATTTGATGTCGCCCAAATTACACCTCGCAATTGAGATATAAGGGGTCAATTGTCAAATACAGAACCCAACGAAGGTTGAGGTCGATTCCATAGTGAATATGGTAAGACTTAGGTTAATGCGAATAACTATTACTATTGATTGACTTATTTCCGAAGGGGGGAAAATATGGAATAATAACAAACGTAAAATTAATGAATGCTTGTATCAAATTGGATTTATATTCAATTTACGACTGGACTAGGATTGTGTTCCCCAAGATTTTATAACTACAAGGATTATACATTAGTAATATTTTCTGGTGTTTAACATGCAATATTGGTAAGTTATGTTCAACTAAATGGTTGGTCCCCCCATCTAGATAATTTTCACCACGCAACTTGGTCTAATTACGAGTGTACTTTAGTTGACCCTTACCCTTAATATCGGATTAGCTATCCATCGGACAAGTTCAAGCTATTAGATGAGGGTTGGTAGCCTCAAATCTCCATTGTTAATACCTTTTTCCTATTCTTTACCTCCTTGATCTGGTAAGTAAGAATAAGGCAAGTCCTAATGTTTGCAACCGTCAAGAATCAATTAAAACGAAGGGAAAAACAATACATGCGTAAAACTCCATTCAAGAATCACTAAGTATTTTTACCTATGTGTGTTAATTCATCTTGGTTCCCACAAACATAGTTTATGGGTTTAGCTACTCATGTTTGTGTTATTGCAATCACAAAATATTGAAGAAATCATAATTGCAACTTACAAAGTATTGTAGAATAAAAACCAAGTAGATTGAAAAATATTCTAATGTAGCTTTTGTATCTTGAATCAAGAACAATTGTCTGAAAACTTTCTCAAGAATATCACTCAAGATTCTCAGAAAAATTGTCCTCTGAACCCTCTCCTAAAATAAACCTAAAACTGGTTATTTAAAATAAAAAGAAATCCTTTTCCTAAATAAATCTGGAAACCAGGTCGGCAGTAGCAACGGGCCATGTGATAGATCGTTAGGCGTTCTGACGAGTCGTTCCTTGCTTTCAACCAATCGTCCTCAGCAACATACCTAGGCCTGGCAACAAGTCACCTAATGACTCATCATGCCTTAGCACGAGTCGTTAGGTCCCTCGTGATCTACTTCCTCAGAAATTCCAGTGCAATTCACGGATAACTCCAGTAGCTTGCCAACGAGTCGTTCCTTTAGGCGACGCCTCGTGATGTCGGTCGTTAACTCAACTGGAAACTTGGGTGAATTTTTCTCTTTAGAACCTAATGATTGACCTCACGACGAGTTACCAAGTGTAATGAGTCGTTCCTCCAACTCGTCAAGTGCACTGTTTTACTTTTTCGAAACTTCATCTTTTTGCCAACGCCTTAAGTGACGGGTCGTGCCTCCTGCCAACGACTCGTTAAGTACCTAGCGGTCCTCTTTTAGTTGTGTTTAGCATTAATTCGACCAAAATCACTTCCAGACCTGTTTTCCTTTACATTCCACACAAATTACCTTATACCCATATAAATATACCAGGAATGTGCATAATTTCTTGGTTTTAAGCATCAAAAATGCCGTAAAATCACAACACATCATGGCTTTGCACTATTTTCAACCTCTCTCTGATAAGTTGCACCTTCTGCATAGCTTCATGAACTGAGTTTGGCCCTATCAAGATAGCTTCACCAACCTCAAACCACCCTATAGGAGACCTACATCTCCTACCATATAATGCCTCAAACGGAGCCATTTGAATACTGGAGTGGTAGCTTTTTTTATATGCAAAGTCGATGAGAGGCAAGTGATCATCCCAACTGCCCTTGAAATTGATCACACAATCTCTCAGCGTATCTTTTAAGGACTGAATAGTCCACCCAGCTTGTCCATCTGTCTGAGTGTGAAAAGCTATGCTGAGCTTGACCTGAGTACCGAGTCCTTTATGAAATGACTTCCAGAAATGTGAGGTGAACTGGGTACCTCTATCAGAAATAACGGACAAGGGAACTCCATGCAGTATGACTAGAATAATCCTCAGCTGATTCTGTAGTTTTAACTAGGAGGAAAAGTGCTTACTTGGTCATCCGGTCTACTGTCACCCAAATTGAGTCATGCTGTCGGTGAATACGAGGTAGACCTGTACTAAAGTCCATATTCACTTCTTTCCACCTTCATGTGGGTATGCTGATATCCTGAGTCATGCCCCCAGGTTTCTGATTTTCCACCTTAACCTGCTTGAAGTTCGGGCACTTAGCCATAAATTCTTCAATGTTTCTTTACATGCTATTCCACCAGTAAATACCCTATAGATCATGGTACATCTTAGTGGCACCTGTGGTGGATAGAATATCTCAAACTGTGTGCTTCTACTAGTATCTATTGCCTAAAGTCACCTACATCCGGTACATATAGTCTACCCTAGTAATGGAGCACACCATCTCCCCTTTTGGACAAAGCCTCCACTTCTTTTCTGAGAACTGCTTCTTTTAACTTAAGCAGTATGGGATCTTCATCCTGCCTTGACTTAACTTCAACGACTAATGAGGAATATGATCCACTTTTTACTACTACTCTGCCCTCAACTGAATCAACCAATTGCACTCCAAATCGAGCTAACCTGTGAATATCCTTTGCCAGTTCCTTCCTGCTCTCTTCAAAATGAGCCACGCTCCCTATGGACATCCTGCTTATGGCATCAGCCGCCACATTGGCCTTGCCTGAGTGGTATAGCACACTCATGACATAGTCCTTCAATAGCTCCAACTACCTTTTCTGACGAAGATTCAAGTCTTTCTGACTGAACACATACTGAAGGCTCTTGTGGTTGGTGAAGACATCCATGTGAGCCCCATAAAGGTAATGCCTCCATATTTTCAATGCAAACACCACTGCTGCCAACTGAAGGTCATGCGACGGATAGTTCTTCTTTTCATAAACCTACAGCTTTCTATAGGCGTAAGCTATCACCTTAGCCTGCTACATTAGAATGCAACTGAGTCCCACTCTGGAAGCGTCATAATATACTGTGAACCTATATGTTCCTTCTGGTAAAGTTAAAACTAGAGCAATAGTGAGTCGAGTCTTCAACTACTGGAAACTCTTCTCACACGCATCTGACCGCTGAAACTTCACATTTTTTTTCTGAGTCAACTTAGTCATAGGAGATGCAATAGAGGAAAATCCTTCTACAAAACATCGGCAATAACCGGCTAGAACCAAGAAACTTCTGATTTCGGTTGGGGAAATAGGTCTTGGCCAGTCTCTCTCCACTACTATCTTTTGAGGATCTACCTGAATACCTAACCCGAGACCACATGACTAAGGAAAGTCACAGACTTCAACTAGAATTCACATTTGCTGAATTTAGCGAACAACTGCTAGTCTTTAAACATCTGTAGCACTATCCTTAGATTGTTAGCATGTTCTTCCTTGTTTCTATAGTATACCAGAATGTCATCAATGAACACAATGATGAACATGTCAATATATTGCTTGAAACCCTGTTCCTTAGGTCCATGAAAGCTGCAGGGGCATTAGTTAGTCTGAAGGACATAACCATGAATTCATAGTGACCATACAGAGTTCTGAAGGTTGTTTTCAATATGTCACATTATCTGACTCTAAGCTGATGATACCCCGACCTGATATCTACCTTGGAGAAACAACTGGCTCCCTAAAGCTGATCGAACAAATCGTCAATCTTGGGTAGGGGATACCTGTTCTTAACTGTAACTTTATTCAGGTGATGGTAGTTGATACACATTCTGAGAGTACTATCTTTCTTTCGCATGAATAATACTAGATCACCCCATGGAGAGATGCTGGGTCTAATGAAACCTTTATCAAGAAGGTCTTTTAGCTGCTCCTTCAACTTCTTAAGCTCAGATTGAGCCATTCTATAAGGAGGGATGGAGATGAATTGAGTGTCTAGAAGAAGGTCTATGCCGAAGTCTATTTCCCGCTCGGGAGGGACTCGAGGAAAATCTTCGGGAAACACGTCAGGGAACTCACTGACGACTAGAACTGACTAGATAGTTGGGGTTTCAGAGCTAGAATCTTTGACCCGAATTACATGGTAAATGCACCCTATCATAATGAGCTTCCTTTCCTTAAGTTAGGAAATAAACAGATCCTTAGGCGCTAAACGACTACCTATCCACTCTAAAACTAGCTCATTAGGGAACTGAAATCTGACGACTCTAGTTCTGTAGTTGATTGAGGAAAAACTGGAGTGTAACCAATCCATGCCAAGAATGAGATCGAAATAGGACATGTCTAACTCTACTAGATCAGCTGGAATGACCTTACTCAATACTGAGACTAGGCAGTCTCTATACACCCGGCAAGCTCTAATAAACTCACCAACTGGGGTAGAGACTAAGAATGGTTCTGATAGGACTTCTGGACTAATTTCAAACTGAACAGCTACATAGGGAGTCACGAATGATAGTATGGCTCCTAGATCTAGTAGGGCATACACACCTAGGTGGAAGAGACGTAACATACCCGTGACCATGTCAGGTGAGCTCTCCTGATCCTGACGATAGGACAAAGCATAAAAGAAATTTTGGTGCTTACCACCATCTATACCTAAAGTGTCGGCCTACTAAGCTAGTCGTCCTGCTGGAGCTGCTGAAGTGGTAGACTGTGATCTCCCCCCAGCTGATGGACATTCTCTGAGCCAGAGACCTAGCTGTCAACACCCAAGGAAGCCCTCTTTGCCTTGGAGGAATTCCCCTATATGATTCTTTCCACACTTAAGGCAAGATGGAAAATGGTTGCTGCCGCTGTGACTATGGGACTGAGAGCCAGATGCTCCGCCCTTCTGATCCTTGTCGGACCAGAAAGTAGGGGCACTGGCTGAGGTGGATGTTGGACCCTTCTATTGTTGTTGCCGCTACTGTGGGTGGATACAACCGCCAGACCTCAGGTGGCCATACTCTGATTGATCACTTCTAGCCTGCCTATTCTCTCACTCCAAATCTTTCAGCTTTTCTATCTCAATCTGCTGGGCATGAATGATGAGGATGGAGAGATTAATGTCTTTTATGATCATTGTGGTCCTGCACTCTTTAAGTACCAGTTTTGATACTCCATTGACGAACATAGGCATGTTAGCCCTTGGCTCAGCTACCATCTCCGAAGCATATCTGGACAACCACATGAACTCCAGTGCATATTCCTCCACTGTGTTTTTGCCCTGCTTCAAATTCATGAACTCTGAAACCTTAGCCTCATTTATCTCCCGGGGAAATAATTTGTCTAGGAATGCTGTGGTGATCTCTTCCAACTCCACCAATTTTGCTCCTGCTGGTCTCCCTTCTTTCCACTGATCGTACTAGATCTGGGCTACCCCTTTCAACTGGTAGGTAGCAAGATCAGCACTCTCAGTGGAACTAACACCCATAATCCGGGTGATCTTCCGTACCTTATCTATGAACTCCTCTGGGTCCTCTCCCACCTTGGATCCATGAAAGGCTGGACGGTTCATTCGGGTGAAGTCCCGAACTCTGGCAGTTGTTGCAGACCCATTTGAGTTTACTAGAACCACCTGCTGGTTCATTTGGTTTGTTACCATTTGAGCCAGCAGCTGAAGTGCCGCTTTGAATTCCGCTGAGGACACTTAGTTGTCCTGAAGGGCTGTTGGAGCTTGTGGGGCAGGTCAGTTAGTGTTGCCATCCCTTCTTCCATTTCCGCGTCTTGGAAGCATAATTTCACTTAAATGAAATAGTGCACGAGTTAGGAGAAAATTTCCAGAATTGAACTTCAATGCATGATAAGGAGTATGAAAAAAAGGGAGTTTTCCTAATAACTTCTCATAGCCTCCCCATCATAAGTGTGGCACGCTTCACACCCATGAAAAGGACTCTACTTGACGCGGCTTTCGGACATCCTAGGATACTCTAAACCTAGTGCTCTGATGCCAAGTTTGTCACGACCCGAGTCTATACCCTAGATGAGACACGGTACTTGGAGTCCCAAGTAACCCCAAGTCAACCCATGGTCTATTATAACACTGGTAATCTGAGTAAACATATATGGAAGCTTTAAATAATATAATCATTTAGTAAAGCTAAGTTGAAAAGAGTCAATACATATGAAGAAAAGAATACAACACTGAATATTGAATCTATATCTGAAAGCCATATACTAATGATGAGTTGCTGAGACAAGCCCCCATCTAACTCTAAAGTCTAACTGAAAGAAAATAACTGAAGCATAAAATATCATCCTCAAAAGATGAGGACTCACCACTGCATCTACTGATATTACCTGAAGGAAATATACTAACAGTGCTAAGGCTGAGAACCTACGCCTGTATCATGATACGATACATCATAGAAGGTATGTGTCAGTGATTTGAATGTATTGAGTAAGTGAGAGGAAATATAAACAAGAAGAACAAGTAACTAAATTGTAATGACATGCAATGATCAACTAAAATACAAAAAGCTGAACAGTCGAAATATAACTGAGATGATCAATACTGACCCTGACTGATGGCCGTAGACATGCACTGAATCTGAGATATTGATCTTGGCTAACCATACCGAACTGAACTGAACTGAATAAATCTGAAACTTTACTGAGCTAAGATAAACTAAAACAGTACTAATGAGTGAGAGAGTCTATAACCGACATATAACCTCATAAGCTAGAGATGGAGTTCGATGTATACGTGTCACAACCCGAATAGAGGCCTGGATAGCAACAAGGGACAAGAAACCCAGAGAGACTCCAAGTCGACCCATAAGAATAAGCATACATCTAACTTGATCAATAAAATAGAAGAATCAACAGGATAATCATAGCGGATGTCTAGATTAAACATAACATCAGAATACACAATCTGAAGCTGAATACTTCCATATGTCTGAAAAGCCTCTCACATGACGAGTTGATGGGACAAGACCCCAACTAACTCAACAAAGATTAAACTGAAAACACATAGAAGAAATTTGAATAAGTATAGTCCTCGGGAGATGAGAACACACCAACAACGTAGATGCTAACTCTAAAGACTGACTATGAACGGATGGGCGTGAGAGCTACATCCTGTATCATGAAACAATACAACATAGAGTATGCGGTCAGTACGTGGAATATACTAAGTATGCAAGGTAAGTAAAACCTCTTATTTAAGTAAAATCATTTAAAACATGCATATTATAAATATAATGAAGACCGGAATTTGAGAGTAAAGCTTTGCATGCCATTTTCTGAAATCATGATCCAAACACCAAACTAT
>JACEIK010001815.1:239905-251684 GCA_018107945.1 Datura stramonium | reverse complement strand
GTGTTAACAACTTTAAGAGCATTTCAGTTATTTGACCCAAAATAAATGTTTAACAACACTTTCGTACTAAACAATCAATAACCTTTTTTTTAAGTTTCAACACTTTTATCCAAACACATAACTGCTTATTTATAAAATAAATTTCTAACACTTAAAAAATATTTTAAATACGAAACACTTGTACCAGAAAAGCATTTCCCCAAATTTCCACCTACCACGCCCTCCATCGCTATTCCCACCTAAACAATCTTTTTAATCTTATAACACTATGAAATGAAAGTCCCATAACTACCAAACCATCCACAAATCGTCGACGCCACAATTTTTCTCCTCTCCCTCCGCCACACCAACTTCCATGGCGTCATCTTTCTGCCCAAAACAAGCTTTATCTTTCACCAATTCGGCCCACCAACTCCACCAATCCAGAGCAATTCCGCGTGACATCCACGTGCGTTTCCCTGCTCCTGGCTCTTTACCTTCTTCCAGGTGTGGGCTGAAGTCGAATGCCACACGATTGAAGGTGTTGGCGACTTCTGCCACGAAGGTCATGGATCAGTCGTCGAGTAAAGCGAGTTCTCAGGCTCCCACAGTTGTTGAAGTGGATCTGGGTAATCGGAGCTACCCGATTTATATTGGGTCTGGACTTCTCGATCAGCCCGACCTCCTTCAAAGGTACCTTACTTGTGCCATCAATTTCATCAAATCTCCCTCATTGCTTAAATTTTACTCAACAGGCATTCGTTTTTAATAATGAAAGGAAAGCTTTTGCATTCTTTAGTATCAGTTTGACTGACAGAGAGAACAGAACTACTTCTAATTAAATACGTGGACGATGTTAAGTGAAATTAGGAACTTGGAAGTCTTTCCCTGTAAAACCCGTGTGGGGAAAGAAGAACTCTCAACATCTGCAGGAAAGAAAATATACCTGGCGAATTGGGATAGAGCGCGAAATACAAATATTTGATTGTTTCTGAAGGCAAAATAACAGGGTTTCTTCGACGTTCTCAATTATCATTTTCATGATATCCTAGGTGGTATAGAGGATAGAGTCATATGTCTGCCTCTATTCTAAAGTTCCGTAATATGCACCATGCCTTATGCTTTTAGGAGTTAGCTCATCATTGCCATTTGCCTATATCTTTTAGTTCTCATATGCTGTAAAGAGGGAAATCCTCTTTTGGTTGTAGTGGTTGAGTGTGCAGGACTTTCTTTTTTTGATAAGTGAAATATCCTTTCATTAATTGACCAAGATTACAGGAAAAAGAAAAAAAGAAGTACAAAGTGGAAATATAGGCTAATCTTGATCTCCTATCAACCCCATACGACCATCTATACTAAATTGCATTCTTTCTTCACACCAAAGTATAAATTATACAAAAGGTGTTATTTAAGCTTCTCTTGTTGCTTTGAAATATCCTCCCATTCCTTTCGTTTCACATAGACCAAAATGGCATAGTGGACTAGTCTTCCGTTATGCTTTCCCACCCCCCTAGTCCTTCAACTTGCCATAGCCTCCTACACTGTCTATGGATGCTCTCCATTGATGTCAAACTAAGAGAACTACCACCCAGAACTCTAAGGCCACTTTACAGTGTGACAGCAACTGCTCACCATCATTTTTGTACTCCTGGCACATGCAACACCGGCCTAACAAATAAACCAGGGAGAGAAGGGTCTACTCGCTGAGCAATGATTTCAGTACCTCCTAAGGTTTCTTCCTTTTCTGTTCGTACAGTTTGGTTCCAATGGAATTTGAGCTATGTCTTAATGGAGTTATCAAACTAGATTTATCTTCACAATATACTGCTAGTTTTATCAGAACTCATGAATATTAAGATTTCCTGTAAGCCTTCTATCACATTCTGCAACTATGTTACATAACCTGAGCAGAGATTGGTAAAGTTCACATGCAACACCAGGTATAAAGGATGAGTTATCTATCAAAAAAGAAGTTATAAATGATGGGTTAACTTGACTTATTAATAGTCTTCTTTGTATGTAAAAGCAAATAACAATGCGCTCAAAAAGTGTTATTTTTATGGTGCATATAAAGATTAGTTGGTGAAGGTGCATATAAACGAACATTAACAATTTCTACACAAACCACCTCCATTTGAATCAATGATTTTCACGAAAACATAGTCCATTACAAGCTGTGGTTTGAAGTGCGTCACAATTAGTTAATCTGCCATTTTGCAACATGAGATGTATTAAATCAACTTATTGACATCCAAACAGCAAATCCTAGGATGTTGTTACAGCAAGGTTTTGTTTTCTGTATTAGAAAATGACCAAGTATAAATGGACACAGAAAACAACAAAATAAGAAGGCGGTGAGGTGAATGAATGTTACTGTTGCCAGTCACGTTGAGCCTCACTTTCCTATAACAGAGGGCCAGACTGGTTGAGGACCAAATAAGATTGGATTGTGCTAGTCCGGGTTGCTCAAGGTTATGGTTTCATTTGCTGATTTATGTGGATATTGATTTATAAGGTTTCAGAAAGAAATACGAAAATCTCAGAGTTTTGGTTTCATTTGCTTGTTGATTGGTTGTATTTACTTGTAAAAAGGAAATTAAGAAACCAATTTGATCGGTCATGATAACATTTTTGGCCTAACATGGAGTTGTTTTCAGTTTTATTTAAACTTTTTTTTTCCGGATGTGTGTGTGTGTGTCTGTTCGTCTTTATATTCGTTTGTGACTTCTTGTGAATTTCCATTTTTAATTTCCTCCCATCTTATTTGTAGACATATTCATGGGAAGAGAGTCCTTGTAGTTACTAACACTACAGTTGCCCCTCTATATCTTGATAAAACTATAAGCGCTTTGACAGATGGAAACCCTAATGTTACTGTAGAAAGTGTCATTTTGCCAGATGGTGAGCAATTTAAAAACATGGTAAGCGGCTTTGGGTTTCAAGAATATGAGTTTCAAGAGAAACATTTTATCATAAAGGTTTATGTGACGTTGTCAATATGCTATTTCAGGATACTCTTATGAAAGTCTTTGATAAAGCCATCGAATCAAGGCTGGATCGTCGCTGTACATTCGTCGCTCTCGGTGGTGGAGTCATAGGTGACATGTGTGGATATGCCGCCGCTTCCTACCTCCGTGGAGTTAATTTTATTCAGATTCCTACGACTGTTATGGCACAGGTTCTATGAGTTTTTTCTCTTTTCTATAATCAATTATATGTGACTTGAATTGTGTATTATCTTATCTAGTTTGATTATGGATTCTTCTCTATAGTGATGCTAACTTTCCTATCATGTTCTTTGGCCTACTGTCTTTAGGTAGATTCTTCAGTTGGAGGCAAAACTGGAATAAACCATCCACTTGGTAAAAATATGATTGGAGCATTCTATCAACCACAGTGTGTGCTTATAGACACGGATACCCTGAATACTTTACCAGATAGAGAATTAGCATCTGGCCTTGCAGAAGTGATAAAATATGGACTCATTAGAGATGCTGAGTTTTTTGAGTGGCAAGAGCATAATATGCCGTTATTATTAGCAAGGTAAACAATAGTAATCATTTGTATGTCATTGAGTAGTTGAATTGCCAATTTTTTGTTTTTCCAGCCTTCATCTCTAGAAAGAGACTTACATAGGCACAAAGTTTAATTTTTCTACCATCTTATACGGCCCATTAAGAATGTAAGAACACACTGATGAGAAATAGAGGAATCCAAGTGGAGGAGTTATATGTCCCACCCATTTGTTAGGGATGTATTAAGTCTTTTGAGCTTTATATTGAGCTTCAATTGGAGGTTCGTCTTCTTTTTTTAGTTAACATCACTGCATAAATATAAAATGGTATTATTCTCTCATATCATAACCTTTTCTGGATAAGTCGAAACTGTCATTCTAAAGATCAAGCTTGTGTCACAAGTATATACAGCAATGTTTGTATGACTCTAACTGAGTCATCCATGTCATAACCTGAAGCTTTCATACTTGCTAAGGCTAATGAAAGCTGGCTATCTGATGCAATTTCACACATTACTGAAAACGGTTATCCTTTTATAGGGACCCCACTGCATTTACCTATGCTATCAAGCGTTCCTGTGAAAACAAAGCAGATGTTGTTTCTCAAGATGAGAAGGAAAGCGGACTGAGGGCAACTTTAAACTTGGGTCATACCTTTGGTCATGTAAGTGTCTGACAGTTGTTGTGCATTCTTTTGCTGGTATTTTACATGAGCTCGATGACCATCTCGTGGTGTCTCATCATACAATAGTTTGTTTGCCTGTTAAGACTGTCATAATTAAGGGAAACTAGATAGATTTGTGTCATTACAACTTTATGCAAAGTTTGTACGTTATAATCTTGTTTTATTTCTCTTCATCTTAAAATGCTCAAGGGACTTTGACGCTTGTCTGGAAGTGTCTACTTGTTTGTTTGGAAAAGAATGCTTCTGTTGATGGTGAAACAGTCAAATCTTCGTATCTTAAGGAAAATATTAAATGTTACATAGGCTTGTTAAAATCATTTTCTGAGATAATGTCATCTCACTAGAATAGCTATTATTTGCAGGCAGTTGAGACTGGCTTTGGCTATGGGCAGTGGCTTCATGGAGAAGCAGTTGCTGCTGGCACGGTATGGAAAACATAAGAAAATAAAGACGGGTAATTTTATATTAGTATGAGTGATGCATGAACTAGGTACAATTTCTTTTTCAGGTCATGGCTGTTGACATGTCACGCCGCCTTGGTTGGATTGATGATTCACTGGTACAGCGGGTGCACAAGATCTTACAACAGGCAAAGCTGCCGACTTCACCTCCAGAAACTATGACTGTGGAGATGTTCAAGTCTATCATGGCTGTAAGAGTCAATAGTTTTTTGAGCTCCTAATATCTAGAAGCCATTGCTTCATCCTTTGATTCTGTCGTTTTGGGTGTCAGGTTGATAAAAAAGTGGCGGATGGGAAGCTAAGACTTATCCTTCTAAAAGGTCCACTAGGTAACTGTGTCTTTACAGGTGATTATGACCAGAAGGCCCTCGAAGAAACACTGCGTGCATTTTCCAAATCTTAATCAATCGTGATTGTAACATAGTAAGTAAATTGTTGGTCAAAATACAAGCCCTGATGATCTGCTAAAACCCTTAGTCCTCTGAAAAGGTGGCTCAAGGTTGTAAGCCGTTCTGTTTTCACTTGAAGATGCCTTTTTGCTAGTTCTTACCCTTGGTTAGTGTAATATTATCTCGAGCTTTCATATATTTGTATACAGCATTTGTGTGTGTATTTTTACGTTGTCAAATCTTCTCTATACTTGTAGCCTGTAGGGCCTTATTGATTTGGACTTTGGCTCAACAGTGGAGCACCATTAACTATTGCATCTGCTAATAATATTCATAATGGATGAGTTGTCTCTTCAACTAATATACTTGCTGATGAATGAAATGATGCTCTTTTTTAGCTGTTTATTCCACAAATATGATAAACCTAGTCCCCATGTACTTGTTTATGTTTGGTCAAAAGTGTTTACTTATTGCTCATACAGCTAATACAGCCACTTATGGATGGAGGGTGTCAGTCAGCTGGAGACGTGGAAATAATATTGTTTGTGCAGGAGTTTGCTATTTTTGTCACTACAATTATAGACAACTGACTTGAGTTTAGTGACTGATTCTTTTTCAATTAATGCCTCTATGTTGGGAATTCTTGTGAACCAAGATCCACCTGTTACATACCCCCTTTAAAACAGCTGGAATTTGGCCACTAAATTAAGCTAACTAATCCATTAGAACGTGGTTGCACCAAATTTTCCCATTCTAAAGAAGTTTGTACCTACTTGCAGCGTCAATTTTGTAATATTATTGCGGGGGTCACATCGTACTAAAAGCTCTATCATTTCAATTAATTTATCTTAATTCAACTCAAACACAAAGTTTTAAAAATAATAATTTATATCTGAATTTTATATTTTAAAATTAAAGATATATCTAAGAAATCAGACAAAACGGATAGGTGCACATCAATTTCATAAAGTTGCAATGATTATTTGGAATTTCAGGTACTCTATCGTTTAGACAGGGGACCAAGTTTAAATTAAAGAAATGTTTTATTATATACAGTAGATATCACATATTCCATACTAAGCTATATAAATGAAGCTAATACAATTTCCAAATTATTACTTTCCTAACTCTATTTATGTTACACCTTTTTTTCTTTGCCGGTCTAAAAGAGAATGTTATTCTTTTTATAATTATAAATAATTTAATTTTAAGTTTAATAAAATAATTTATAAATAGTTTAGATTACAAAGTTTAAAAGTTTATTTTTTCTTTTTAAAACAATGTTACAAAAATAAAAAATAATAGAGTACTACTTTGATACAAGGCACTAACAAGTTGGTGGGAATTAATTACAAAAACTGTCACCATGATTTGTACTTTTGTCTAGAAAAGATATGGCTGGGACCTTTGAAAATAAAAAAAGGGCGAGAACTCTCCTTTGAGGAATTCATGTTTGAAATAGGGCGAATTCAGAACATTCCACCTTTTAAAGAGATAATAATCTAATTAAATAAATTCTTTTAAAAGAGATAATAATCTAATTAAATATATTTATATCCTACATTTATTAAATATAGCGAAAGTTAAAAATTTTATCAAATATAACATAAGTTTTTGAATTTCATTCGATATAAAAGTTATTATCGCTGTTTTCTTTTTGAAAAGGTGAGGAGGATACCCAATTTGAAAATTAAAAGAGACGAACGGGAACACGGCCTTGCAAGATTAGACTCAAAAGCGTTTGTTTTAGTTACACCAGAAAAAAATGGATTTCAGTCATATCCTAAGTTTGTTATTGCATTTATCCCAATATTTAGCTACATAAATTTTTTGAAAATTGAGAAATGACAATTATTATTATGTTGTTAATTGGTAAATATTTTTTCGATAAGGTAATAAAAAAATAAAAATTAATACACCTTATAAATATACAATAAGTAAACTTGTATTTAATTATACATCCAAATCTCGATATTATAGTGAAATTAAAATTATCTTTAAGTATAATCCAGATATGCGAAAGTCCACTTCTAATATGAATAGAAGAATTAAGTAAAAAGTATTTGAGAGATTATTTGAACTTCAATTGAGTTATTACCTCTCATTAATTGAACTATTGGAGCTTTAAAACTATTTATTTACATTCGATTTTTAGATCAATTCAATACAAATGTGCGATATATTACATTTACTGTTGCCACTTTGCTACGATTAATTAATTCAATAGAAATAAGGCAAAATTATAGCGACAAAGAGAAACATAATTGAATGAACGCTTCAACGGCATTATTTCCCGGCTAAAAGAAAGGGTCACTAATACTAATACGAACAAGAAGAAAAAAAACAGAGAATGAACGAACACCCATTATTTTCACCCTTTCTCTCTCTACCTCTAATTTTCTCTGTCTAGATCTGGGATCCCCAAATTTCTCCTCATTTTCTCTTTACCATTTCTCCTATTCTCATTTTCATTCACCCTACTCCCTTTCCCCTTTTCTACAATTCTCTCTGAATTCCCATTCGTAGAATTAGGGTTAGGGTTTCGCCAAGAGAGAAACACCATTGGCATGTCTCTGTTTTCTTCTCTGTTGGGTTTTCATGCCATTCTGCAGACACGCCACTGAAAGGAATTGGAGAGGTTAAAAGAAAAGAAAACTAGAAGCCCCCAGATACCACATTTCGATTTTTTTTTGTTTCTTTGGGATCAGGTCTTCTCAAGAAGATCTGAGAAGAGGAGGGTTGTGGTTGGTTTTCTGAATATATTTAGGGCTATCCCGGAAAAATGAGCGCTTCAAGGTTTATCAAATGTGTCACAGTGGGCGATGGTGCCGTTGGAAAGACGTGTCTCTTGATTTCTTACACCAGCAACACCTTTCCCACGGTTTGTATCTTAAACATTTCTTCCCTTTGCATATTTTCCTTGAATGTAGTTCTTGCTTTACGAATAGATTGATCGAAAATAGCATGTTTATTTATATGATATTCATTGTAAAAGAAATTGGGGCTTCTAGTTTTCTTCTCTTATTGAGTTATGGAAATGAAACGAGTCCAAGTGGAGCAGAAGGAAATTAAAAGATTATATAGCTGATTCCAGCTAGTTTCAGATTGAGACTTGATTGTTATCTGTTTATTTTGCTAGACATTGGTTTGCTGGTGGGGTTTGATTTCTTTGTTTTGTTATATTCAAGTGCTACATGGAGTATCAAAATGGTATCTTGGAGAAATTTCTGGGTTCACAAATTTGTTAGCTTTGACAAATTCATTACGTAATAAAAATTGTATCTTCTTTGTTTTCTTGGAGAAAGTTTCTTGGTTCTCACAATTTGTTTGGCCTTTGTAATTATATACTGAGTTATTCCATTATCACAAAGTTATTATGTGCCCCTTTTACAATCTAGCAGTGATAATTAGGGGTAAATGTGAGAAAATCAAGGAATATAGCGCTCTCATATGTTAACTAGATGAGTTTTGGATCACTTCTGTTAATGTTCCCTCTCTGTTGCCTTTTACATAATTGTGGCTTTGGGGAAAGTTTGGTGTTATTATATTGAGGATTTCATATGGTTTGTGTATTCTGAAAAGGTTTTTGGTCATGTTCTTTAAGATCTGACATCAATTGTTTTCCTCTCATTTATTGAAATGTTTGACAGGATTATGTGCCTACCGTTTTCGACAATTTCAGTGCAAACGTGGTCGTCGATGGGAGTACTGTCAACCTAGGGTTGTGGGATACTGCTGGTAACTATTTCAGATGTCATTTACCATGCATTTGCTGCTGAGCTCTGGTTCGATGCATGTCATTTAAAAAGTTCTGTCCACATTTTATTGAGCATGATGATTTTTATACGTATTGCAGGACAGGAGGATTACAATAGGCTAAGACCTCTGAGTTACCGTGGAGCTGATGTTTTCATTTTGGCATTCTCTCTCATTAGTAAAGCCAGCTATGAAAATGTTGCCAAGAAGGTGAGCTTCTCATTCTGTTTCGATTGCTGTGCTGAGTTTTCTGGTTATCCAATATTAAGATTGTTATGTTTATATATTTCCAGTGGATTCCTGAGTTGAAGCATTATGCCCCCGGTGTCCCAATAGTGCTTGTTGGAACAAAACTTGGTGAGAATTCCATTAAACATGATTTGATCTTATTTTGATCTATTTACATCTATATGGTGATGATCAAGTTGTCTCTCTTCAATATTTTCTATTTGTTCTTTAATTCTGAGTGATAAAAAGAACCAAGTCAGAGGGAAAAGACCATGGAAATATAAGGATGTTTCAGCACCTATTGCCTAACTTGCTTGGTTAATTGAACTTCGAAAGCTTGTATTTCTGAGTGAACCTAAATAGAGTGGAGTTGATCTTAGATGATTCACATAGCCAAACCCCAACAGATTTGGAATTAAGGTGTAGTTAATTGATTTGTTGATTTAAGTGTTCTTAGTGATGAACGATTTATTTGAACTGCTAAAAAGCAAACAAAGAGAATGATGGGCCTTCTATATTGTGAAGCTGGTGAATGGTTGGTGGTTAGTAGATGCGGGTAATCTTGTTGCGTTTGCTCTATATAGTCGTTTTTTATTGAGTTGAAAGCATTAACTCTTCCTGTAGGTATCAATGCGATGCTTAATTAATATATAGGAATTAATCTCTCTTTTAAAAGATAAAAAGTAAAATAAAGGAGGAGCCTGGCAGTTGAATTTGTATCTGAACACAACCACCTTGTGTTGAGTAGTTCAATCTCTACTCGCCATACTGGGCAGGCTTGAACTAACATGGTTTGACATATATGTTTCTTTATCTGTCACTACCAGTGTATCCGGGTGGCTATGTATTTTCTGTCATTGGAGTGAAGTTGAAATTTACCGGTTCAGGGTGTGGGCTGTGATATAGCTTCTTGCTCTCTTTATGTTCTAAAATCTGCATCTTGTTCTAATATGTTATGACTTTGTGTTGTGTGTAACTTGTCTTTCAGTTTTTTGTTATTTTGTTTCACTTTTTTCATATTGCTTTTCTTTCAGATTCCTTATGTTACTTTTGTATTTTATTTTTTACTGATGATGATTTTCAAACATCAAGGCATAATTATCATACTTTCTTCCTGTTTTGGACGCAGATCTTCGGGATGATAAGCAGTTCTTTGTAGACCATCCTGGCGCTGTACCAATTACTCCTGCTCAGGTTAGGATCAGCAGCAATCTTCCTCCCTTTTGATGATGCTGGATATTATACCTTGCTTGCTCTTTTTTCTATCATATTGACTCCCAGTTTCGACATTTAGGGTGAGGAGCTGAGGAAAACAATTGGTGCACCTTCTTACATTGAATGTAGTTCAAAAACACAGGAGGTATTTTTTCTGCGGACCATATTATTTTTTGCACTGAAGTTCTGTTTTAGATGCTTCTTCTTAAGTGTATGGTTGAAATGTCCTTGCTGCAGAACGTGAAATCAGTCTTTGATGCTGCCATCAAGGTCGTACTCCAGCCACCCAAGCAGAAGAAGAAGAAGGGGGGGAAGTCCCAAAAGGCATGTTCTATTTTGTGATCAACAGGAGGTCCAATGATATTACTGGTCACAGTTCTCCTTGTAACCTCTTCCTCATATTCCTTTGTCATTTGTCTCGGAGGAAGTAGGAGGTCCATGTATGTTCTCATTTAAAATTACTAGTGATCTCTTGAATTGTCAGGTGGCTCGGTTTTCTGTATTGCTGTGATCTCTAATTGTTTAGTCACAGCACCTTGTCGTAGGCCACTGTATTGTGCCCTCTCTGTTTTGATTTGCTTTATGTTTTAATGACCGAATGATCCAGTTAGAAAAAAAGAAATTTTCCCGGCAATGTTGATGACATAATTCTTTTTTTGACCATATTAGACCTTCCTCTTAGATATTGCAGTCAAATATATTACTACCTTCTTTCAAGTATCATTCTGCTCTTGCTTCTACTTTTTTTTTTCTTTTCTTTCAGTTGCTTCATTTAATTCAGAACAAAAAGAAACGTTTGAATGTTTATTTTCTTTCTGAATTTAGTTTATTTTGTTGGCCTTTCATTTTTCTATGTTAGAAGGGAAAAAGTTGAAAAATCTCAAAAAGATGAGATACCAGAATTAATTCGAGGTGATCCACTACTTACTAGGTCCTCTTTCTATAATGATCGTGGACAACAACAAATACATTGCATACATACATACTAGTTGACCTTAGTCCTTTGATATTCTCATTTCATAATTTAAATCAAATAGGATAAAGTGGCAACGTGATTGCTAGATATTTAATTACAGTTTGATTAGATTCTTCTTTGTGAGGTACAACTCCTAGATAGTTTGACAACAATGTGTCGATCCTATTGTGACTTTGTAATTAATTTTATAATTGTGTACCAGATTCCGCTAATAATATAAGTTCTCTATGTATTAAATCACTCATAGAGTAATTTCAACAAGTGATTTTGTCGGGTAAGCATTAAATCTGCTATCACATGTTCAATCACACTATAACGGTATATTGTCCGTATATATAATGCAAGTCATATCTTGTAAACAGCAAATAGCAGTGCAATATATGGAAATGCTGTAAACCTGTAAAATGAGGCGAATGGGTGCACCATTAAAAAAAAAATAAAAAAAATAATGTATTAAGTGGGAATTGAATCCAAGTACACAAAGTAAATAACTTAATCTTCAATCAAGTGAACCATTTAGACTTTTTATAGCATGAGTGCCAGTATAAAATAGTATATCAATTTTTAAAAATATAT